>VDFB02286248.1:160963-219009 GCA_007258455.2 Sequoia sempervirens | reverse complement strand
ACCATGAAACCCTAAACCCTTATAACCCTCTACCATAAACCTTGAACCCTTAAACCCTCTACCATATACCCTAAACCCTAAAATTTTAACCCTTAAACCCTCTACCATCTACCATTAACCCTTAGGTCTATGTGTACACAAATCGGATATCCAATTTGTAGAACTAAAATCATACCGTTACAAAACATCATAATTTTTTTCAAATGAACTAGATATTAGATTATAATAGATATCGGATTTGTGGGCCATAGAAAAGCCCCATGTGGGCCATTTTGTGCATTCCAACAGACCCTACATTCTGTTTGCAGGTGACACACATTGTTTCAGACAGGAAGAGACAAAGATCAACTTTTTGGAGCATCTTCTACTGAAATTTGTCATAAGCAATGAATTTTTAGCATATTTTATGAGGTATAATGGGGAGCAACAGTCGTCGGAAGCAAAAACGTAAGAAAAAGCTTACAAAAGAAGAAATTGAAGCATATAGGCAAAGAGATAGAGAAAGTCATAGGAAGAGAAGAGAAGGTATGTTAAATATTGGTGAACCTAACCCCTATGGTCTTTCAAGTGAAGAGGAAATTGAAGATGTTCAAGGTGAAAGTATTCAAGGTGAAAATGTTAGAATTGAATATGTTGAACATGCTATTCAAATTAGGAATGAAATTATTGAAATTGGGAATGAAAATATTGAAATTGATAATGAAAATGTTCAAGGTGAAAATGTTGGATTTGAAGATGTTGAACATGATATTGAAATTGGGAATGAAATTATTCAAATTGATATTGAAAATGTTCAAGGTGAAAATGTTGGAAATGAAGATTTTGAACATAATATTGAAGCAAGTGTAAATTATGTTTCACCAAATTACATGAGAAATGAAGAACCTTGTATGGAAGAAAGACATATTCCAATTTCAAGACCTTCAAGAACCCCTAAATGGTTACTTGAATTTGATGAGAACATTATAAACAATTTTGAAGGCAAGAGGTCAACATGAACTATTCGGTTGTAGGCTAGAAGACTTTTCAACCAATATTTTAGTGATAAGACATTGATCGAGCAATGCCAACTTTTTGTACTGTTACCATTTTTTCACCACAGCTCAATTGGTGGAGTTGGCTGAATGTTATTACATCATGAGGTGGAATTGTAGTTTAAGTTCAAATGCTATTTCTCATTATTATCATTATGCATTGAGTGACAGTTATGCATTTTAAAGAAGAAATAGAGTTTTCAGAGTGCCATTCAGATGTTGCAGAATTAAAAGAAATACAGAACTGAGTAAATGAACAAAATAGCATTTCAGATGCTTTCTTTTATTTCATAAAAGACTCATATTTTACAAGGCTTCTTTTGATTTCAGGAATCGGATATTACAACATTGCATTTAAATGCATTTTCTTTTCAAATGAAAAGGAAGAATTGAAATCAAATATCCACACAAGCTATGGATGTGACTATTACAATACATCACTAATAGCACATTACACTACTAAAGATGCAAGAAATAAAACATTTAAGTGACGACATAATCATCATTGCCTGATTATCGACGTTCGATGCTGAATGGTGCAACTTTGTCTTCTCGAGCTCCGTTGACTTGTAAGAAAAAAGATGGGGTGTCATGGCTCTGATTATGAAGTAACCTATATGAGGCACCCACAATAGTACAACCTACTATTAATCATGCATTGAAACAATCAATCAAGTGCAGAAGAAATGAGCTGAAGGAGAAATCACAATATCATGATCATCATGTTCTATTTTTTATGCTAACATTGTTTGTTTCCTTGTGCAGGTATAGGTAAAGTCACAAAGCTAAAAATTATTTGAAGACCAAGCATGTGGAGAAAAATGGGCTCCCACAAGGGTAGAGCTCAACATGCTGCCCTATTCATCAATGGGCTGATTTAAAAATACATCATGTTCATCAAGTGAAATGAAATACAACTGAAGGGGTAAAAATAGAGTTATCCATCGAGTAACTAAACCAACTGTGCATTCATAATGATCAGGTTATACTTTCTAAAGGCTACAGGTGAACAGTGAGTTTAGTTCACTAAATGAATTTAGCTAAGTACATTTACATCAGATATTGCTGCAAAGTTCATGTTTTGTGTTATCTTGTTGATCATAATCATATATGTCATGCAAGTTTCAGTTCATCAATTCATTCTTTTCACAGTCAAGGATAGTGAACAGACATACATTATGCATTAATGGTTTGTTCTGATTCCCATCATGAAAGAGACTAGTTCTAAAAGCAGTTTGATAAGTGGAACATAAAAATGCATGAAGAGTACCATGTTGCCCAAGATTACAAAGGACAGACAGTGCACTCGAGTGCTGAATGAATCACTAGTTCCAGTTGATTAATAAGTAAATACGGCATTATGAATTGTAATAACAAAGTGATCATTCTAGAATAATAAGGGAAGGTCAAGCATTTTCTTTCTAGAAGAGGTTCTGAGTTGTCAGTTATGCATAGGAACTGGTGAATAGAGGTGGTTTGTGGTGTTGCAGGGTTCAATCTAAATCTCTATGAAGTCCAAGAGTAGAAGGAAATAAATTGTGTTGTGGTTAAGGAAAGTCAAAAAGACACTGATGTGCGTACAGTGAATGAGCATGGAGATAATATACATTAAGAGGTCCTCCTTTTCACAACAGACAAACACTGGAATGGTTTAAAGGTATTGTACAGACCAGTGTGCACAGTTTTGACAAGGATTCAGATACATGAGCTTCATTTCTAGAATATCAAGTTTTTTCAACACAATACAAGCAAGATGTTTACAGGTGGAGATCACTATTTTTCAGAAATATATGGAGCTCTAATCAATGCAGTATTTCCAAGAATATCAGGCAATATTCATTTCAATTAAGGGACATAAGAATAACAAGGTAAGCATCAATTGTTTTGGGTCGAGCCCATAACTAAATACAGATAAACATGTAGGTTTTGTTATTCTCACCATGAGTTTTCATTTTTGGAGGTGTTTTTGAAAAACAAACAGAAAATACCCACATTGGGGTTTCAAATGAATGATAGTTTTCTTTGTTTCAAACTGGGTATTTGGTCAGTTTTGTTCAAATTCTGAATAGTCATGGCTATGTGATAGTTTTAGCAGTGATGCAATGGAGATACATTCTTTTCATGAAGTGCAAAATGCCAAGGAGATTAAACTAAATATACAGACATTCAAGTCATTCTTTTGTTTCAGGAGTCTGAAAGTAGACCATCAGTTCTGATGGGCCAAGCTTATAAACTGAATACACTTGAATCTCGAGTACCCACATTCAGGGTTTGCTTCAAAATGCTAAAGAAGCAACTACAGTAATAACCCATGTGAAGTCTTGTATAAAATAGCAAATGACATAAAATACAAAATTTTTCTGTGCTGGTTCGAGTTTCAAATGGAAGAAATGCAGCTCTCATTCGATTTTCACAATACCCATGAAAAGAGATAGCAAAAGAATACAAAAATGCAAGTTTCCTGAGTTGGGTCGAGCATTAGAAGAAAGAGAAAGTTTTATTCAAATTTCCATGATACCCATAAGCGGATTTGTTTTCAGAAAGACATAATGATCAATTTTTTGTTCTGGGTTGAGCCCAAAATCTACAAAACAAAGCTTTCTATGAATCACATATGGTGCGGCCTGGACATGGCCAAAATTCATGAGTAAAGAAGAAATTCTTTAAGCCTTTGAAGAACAAAATGGTTAGTAAAGAAAATTACCAGTCCATGTCTTTGAAAGAGCACTCTAGGTCACGGCCAGAAGTTTCAGATAGCTTCCAAATGCCAAGGGTCTGAGCTCTTAAGTGATAGCCAAGCTTTCATAGTGAGAATGGAGCACCAAAATAATGGATATGAGCACATAAAATGCAAGACAAAGGCATTAAAAAGGTTGTGTTAGCTGCGGCTATAAAGCCATAATGAACAAAATGAGAAGCCATGAAACTATGATAGGAAGTTTACCTTATGCACAGTAGACAGAGAAAAAACACAAGGTGATCTCTCTCATAGAGCCTTCAATTGAACTCGAGCTCATATTAGCCAAGGTAAAGTAAAGTGCAAAGAGAGGTCAGAAGAGAAGCATGACAGGCTGCGGCCTTAGGTCTTATGATATTCCAGAATGAAGGAAAAAAAAAGATTCAATACAAAGCAAAATAAAGCTTACCCACTGAAGCTCGACCATTGAAGACCATAGAGTAGATTACTAAAGCACACGAGCTCAAGTTCAACTCAATCATGGTGGCGGCATGCAAAGAATAGATCTTTTTTCCTTCAAGCTGGAGAGTGCGAAATTAAGTGATGATTAGGGTTTGACAATGTTTTGTTGAAACCCTATTTCGACCTTATGATTATCTAGAAGGTTTGGTCAGAGCTCATGGAGAATTTTGAGTGACTTTACCTTTGCATTATGATTTATTAAAATCTGAGTCTAAATGTATATGTGGGGAGGCCGAAAATTCATGTGCTAGGTCGATGTTTTAAGTCTTAGGACTTGTTATATGCCTTACTGAAATATGGGTTTGTGCCTTATGTTATTGCTTTAAGAGAAAGGTTGAAGGTATGATATGCATAAGGAGTGCTTTATGATCTAAAAGTGATTATTCATTTATCACTTAGGTTTTGTATTCCTATGAAGGGTCAATTATGTTTTAGGGTTCTATGTTTTTTTAGTTGATTTTAGAGAAATCAATGAGAATTGAAGATATGAGTGAAGATAATATTGTTTTAACATTTTTATGATTTTGTGAGAAAATTAGAATATTGTAATGGAGAGATAAGGAGTTTTTCTTTTTTGCAAAAGATTTTTAATCTTTAATTGCAAAAAATAGACAAATTGTGCAAATCTACAATCTTGTAAAGCAAAATCATAAAACAATCTTTTATAAATTACTTTATGATTTCTTGCTATTTTTAGCAGATTTTTTATTGACTTTTCCTCTTGGTCGGATTTGAGACCTATCTTGGAGAGATAAGGTGTTTTTTGAGCTTTTAAATCAAATTCAGCCTATTTTTAGAGGCTTGACAGTGTGATTCTAAAAGCAGTGTGCTTTTTTATGCTTTTAGGTAGTTTTTGAGACAGTTTGAAGCCTTTTTCCTTGAGCTTTTTTATGAGCTCGGATTAGGGTTTCTTGAGAGTTATGTTTTGAGGGACTTATTATTTTAGCTCTCTGGGGTAGTTCAAAGATCAGAGTTCCTACTCATACACATTTTGAGCTTGTGAACCCATTTTTGTACTCAGTTTTAGATTATGACATTCTCCTTCAGTTGAATAAAGACAACATTCCTACTTCTCATTTCTGTGTTCATTTACAATTTCAGTCTGATGTTATCTTGTGATTTTTGTTTACAGAGTCCTTGTTATGTCCTTAAACTGTGATTCTTAATGCAGAAAGTTCAGAATACAGGTTGCATGTTGTACTTCAAGTCAGGTCTTCATGCAAATTATTTATGTATCAATTGTTCATGAGAAGTTGTGATATATTATGTTTTTCTGAAAGCTGTTTGTGAGGAATGTTAGAATAGCCAAGATCTGATTGCAAACCTGAAAATTACCTTCCATAGAAGAGAAAAAATGAAAAAGCAGAGATTGCATAAAAATAAGCAATTTCATATATTCGAAAAGACTGATTAATTACAAGAGATAATTTCATTTATAAAAGAAAAGATACCTAAACCTAATCTTATCTTGAGCAACAAGATAGCTCGATAAGATAAAGATGAAAGCCTAAAACTTAGGAATTAAATATTACCTAAGTAAACTTATGCTAAGTGTAATTAATAATTAATTACACCAACACCCCCCCATAAGTGCAACTTAGGGAGAAGCAGATTATTATGCAAATATGAGTCCCGACAACAAGGCCTGATGAGGTACTCATGTACAAATGCAAAGAGAGAGAAACCCCCCTCAGTGAGATGAACTGCTGCGAAGAATCACTGGAAGAACTCTAATGAAGCAACACTGGAAGCCCAAATCTGGCAAGCAAGGAAAGATAGTTTTGTTGGCAAAATACCAATCAGAATCACAAATGCAATAGCAAACCTGATGCCAAGGAACACTGGAAACTCACATATTGGATCAACTCTGGAATCTATGAAGTAGCAAGCAATTATTGAAAGATGTATTACTAAAAATGAAGTGCAAAGATGCAAGATGCACTCTCCCAATTGCCAAAATATCCAAGTAATCGCCAAACAACCCATTGGGCCAAATCTGGACTAACTGATAAACCTAGGATAGATACAGAAAATTGCATGGACAGCAAGATAGAGCTCCTCAATACCTTTCCAACACTTTAAACGAGGCGAAAAATAGAGATCGTGGCAAAAAGTTATGAGCTCGAAAGTCCAAAAACAACATCTGACTTCAAACAGTAATAAATGTAGGAAAACAGAAAAATACTGTAAAATAAACAGAACCACTGGAAAGTGCTTGGAACCAAATTTTCGGTGATATCTTGTTTGCCCAATTTCGATACTGTATGCCCAAGTTATGGCCAAAAGAAAAAAATTGCTCTTTTAGAAAAAACTAGGGTTAGGAGGGGCAAGGAAGGCCGTATGGCTGCTGACATCATGCTGACGTGACCCGTTCATGAGGTTAAAATTGACGGCCATTTGGCCGTCGCTGCAAAAAATTGGCCCCCCTGCAAAATGAAAAAAATTTTTGGCCCCTGGTCCTGTGGGTGACCAGGGGCTGGCGGGCGGTGGGCTGGTGCAGGGGCGGAGCCCTTGGTTCACCATGTGGCTGGGGGCTGAGCGCAGGGGCTCGCGGGGGCTGCACAGACCAACGGTGGCGGACCGGTGGAGGAGCTAGTGGCGGGCAGCGGATGGGTGGCCGCCGGGCGGCGGACCCCTTTTCTACTGGAGGCGCCGACGCAGAAATTGAGAAACCTCAGTTTTTTAATTTTTTTTCGATTTTTCGTGCATCGAAAGGCATGCTGGGGAGGCTGTACGGCCCCTCAGACAAAATTTTTTTGCCTCTCAAATCAACTGCTCAGAAATCGACGAAACGAAGGACGTTTTTAGGGTTTTTGGCCGCTGCGAACGCAATGGTGACCTCTGTTTCTGCTCAAACTACTCCAAAAATTTGGCTACCCCCAGATCTTGCAAAAAATCTCCAAACTTCCGACCCTCGCAGATCTGGCAAATGGTGACGAAAAACAATGAAATAAAAGTCATTTCTAACCTTTTTTGGTGCTCTGAATTCAACGGAAAACCCCGATCTGATCCAAGACACTCCAGAAATATGCTCAAGGATTGAAACCCTTGAGGGACTCCGAACGAGCTCTGCAACGAAATCCTCCAAAAAGGCTGAGAAGGGGCTACGAATCGAGGCTCTGATACCATTTTAGAATAGCCAAGATCTGATTGCAAACCTAAAAATTACCTTCCACAGAAGAGGAAAAATGAAAAAGTAGAGATTGCATAAAAACATGCAATTTGATATATTCGAAAAGACCTATTAATTACAAGAGATAATTTTCTTTATAAAAGAAAAGATACCTAAACCTAATCTTATCTTAAGCAACAAGATAGCTCGATAAGATAAAGACGAAAGCCTAAAACTTAGGAATTAAATATTACCTAAGTAAACTTATGCTAAGTGTAATTAATAATTAATTACACCAACAAGGAAGAGATCATAATCATCATTAAATCATTGTCAATTTTTTTTTGAGGTTATCTGCTAGTAATAGGTTTTAGTTTTCAGTCACCTTTTATCCCTTTCCTCAGAAGTTGTTTTAGAATAGGATTTATCATTCGAAGAACCAGCTCACTCTGGAGATTCCTCCTTCGCTCAGATCACCCACATCTGAAGGAGGTTTCCATGTTTCAGTAGGTTGCTGAATATTGCATTCAGCAGGGTGCAAATCTATTGACAACATGTACAATTGATAAAGATGCGAAAGATGAGACCTTTGCTAGCCAAATTGAACATTCGTGTGAACAAGAAGACCGAAAAAAATTATATTATTGTCAAAAATCGTTTTAATGCTCTCAAGTCTATTGGAAAAAGTAACAAGGAAAAGGATAAGAGAGCTGCTCGGAGAGTCATTACAACCGCCCTAGTAAGCCATCAATTGAAAAAGGCTCGCTTTATGAGACAAAATTTATTGATTTTGACATAAATCGCAAAACTTTGGATAGAGCACTTGCAAGAAGAGAAAGAATAGATGATCCTCTTGAAAATGATACATGGGCTTTTGTCAGGAGGCTTCCACGTGTTGATAAGAAGCTAACCGATAATGTAAAGTAGGTAATTCAACAATTTTGGCATGATAACTCTAGAGTATCGCCCAATGCAAAGGATGTTTTAAAGTTAAGAATTGGCAATCGAGACCATACACCACATCCTAAACATTTCTTGGAATCAAGCCAAACAATGTTGTTCAAATTTTTTATTGAAACACATAAAATTATGGAAATCTCACAAAGGACTTTTGAGGGTTTGAAGCCATTTTATTGTGTGCCTCTTAAGATTCATAATACTTGTTGTTGCAAATACCATGTGGAGTTTTCAATGTACCATGAGCTATTATGCTATATCCGTTCTACTTTGCATACTAATGAAATGTTGCAGGAGTGTGGTGCAATGCATCTTCTGAAATCATCAAGGGACTTGCTAGATCTATTTTTATGTTCTAGAGATGATGGTTGATTTTTCTATAGAAATGATTGTTTAAATGCAAAGTGCTCACAATGTGGTGGCTTGTCAAAGTTTGTTCAATGTTTTCATGAGAGTTTCGAACATGAATTTGGAAAGAAGTTTGTTGAGAAAAAGAGATATGAGATAGTCAAATATACTTTGCAAAGTGGAGGTGAAGGTTCTAGATGTGAGTTGGTTACAAAAGAATGCAGTGTTGATGATTTTATTTCAGATTTTAAGGACAATCTTTTCTACAAGTATGCAAGGCATAGTCATAGGTCTCAGTGGTTGGATCAACAATTTAGGATGTGTAAGGACTCTTTTATGATTGGAACTATTATATCAGTGGTTGATTTTGTAGAAAACTACACATTGCAACCACAAAATGAGGTACAATCTCAGTATTACAATTCCATTCAGATTGCTATTTTAGTCCACATAACGTTTAGACATGCACCTGATAGTACAGAGGATGATCGAAAGATAATCAGAGAGTATCATTTTTATATGAGTGGTGATAGATCTCACTCGTCTGAGTATGTCTAACATTGTTTCGAGAATTTTTTTGAGTTATTGCAGGAGCATGATATAGCATTGGGCCGATATCTAGTTTGGTTAGATAATTGCACAGGTCAATTCAAGAATGCTCATATATTTTATTGGTTGAGTAGAATGCATGTAGAGAGGGGTCTACCTCATATTTGGAGTTTTTTTGAAGCTGGACAAGGGAAAGGGGAGCATGATGGAGTAGGTGCATGCGTAAAGAGAGCTCTAGTCAAGGAGCAATTGAAGATTTCAGGAGAAAAATTCAGCGATGCACATTCTATAGCTAATTGGTGTAGTTTGGCATTGTCACAGGGAGGGACACTTGATTCAGTAGTGCACAGATTCTTTTGGTTCATTTAGGAGGGTACAGTGGGAGGCATATTGGATTGTCATACAATCAAAGATTCTTCAAAGATGCATTCATTTCGAAGCTCAGATGCAGGCACATGGACCATTTGGACATGAGAGTTGGCTTGTTTTTCTCAGAGTTGTATTCAGTACAAGTGGGATCAATGTGAGTCAAGTGAGTGGGTGGATACATGGGTACCATAGTATCTAACTCCTTTATCTCAAACAATATCCATGACAAATGACACAATGGAAAGTTCAGTTGATTACGACTTGCTTTCAGTTCTACTATAGCTAGGACATATTTTTGCAGTTGTTGCACTGTAGGGGAATGAAGAGAGATCACACTATTGGTTGACTCAATGTGTGTGGGTAAAGCATAAGCTAACACAACCGATGGAAGATGATGATGGTTTCATGTATCCTACAGGTTCAGTTGTGGTTGCAGGAACTTGGTTGTGAACATACATGATTAGAAAGAATGGCATACCTACATTTGAAGACTACGAGAAACACAAAACCATTCTCATGTATTCACACCTTGTTATAGCAACAAATGTTAAGTTGTTGAAGCATCATGCCAGACCAAAGACAAAACAACTATGGACACTTAGTAATGTTGAACATGAGGCAATATTGGATACTCTTAAGCAAAGAGATGACCCTTCAAGCACACTTGAATAGAATTTT
This sequence comes from Sequoia sempervirens, assembly GCA_007258455.2. Classification (NCBI taxonomy): domain Eukaryota; kingdom Viridiplantae; phylum Streptophyta; class Pinopsida; order Cupressales; family Cupressaceae; genus Sequoia; species Sequoia sempervirens. The sequence goes on along the minus strand of VDFB02286248.1, from coordinate 208,763 downwards.
CAAGAATGGAAGGTAGAATGCGTATGTTCATTATGATTAAGTTCATTAGTGCTCTTTATTTAATACTAATATTTTATATACTATTGCAATGCAGATGTCTTTAATAGTGATATTTTGTATTCACTTTTACGATATTTTTGGCAAGATTGATCATGGACCTGCTGCAACAATAGCCAACTCTGATCCTTTCGAAGAGGTATGCATCTTTTATAGTTTGCATCACCAACTCATCATCATTCAAGTTGTTTAGATTAATATAGATATGTTATTCTAAGCATATCTTCTATTGTGACAATATAGATTTCTCATTTTCCCACTTTTGTGATATTCCTGGCATGATTGTTCATGGACCTGCTGCAACAATAGCCAACTCTGATCCTTTCAAAGAGGTATGTGTCTTTTATAGTTTGCATCACCAAATCATCATCATTCAAGGTGTTTAGATTAATATAGATATGTTAGTCTAAGCATTTTTTCTATTGTGACAATATAGATTTCTCATTTTCCCACTTTTGCGATATTCATGGCATGATTGATCATGGACATGTTGTAGTAATAGCCAGCTCTGATCCTTTCAAAAAGGTATGCGACATATTACAACAATATAGATTGGTTATTCTAAGCATCTTTTATAGTTTGCATCACCAATTCATCATCATTCAAGTTGTTTAGATTAATATAGATTTGTTAATCTAAGCATCTTTTCTATTGTGATAATATAGATTTCTCATTTTCCCACTTTTGTGATATTCCTGGCACGATTGATCATGGACCTACTACAACAATAGCTAGCTTTGATCCTTTCGAAGATGTATCCAATAGATTACAACAATATAGATTGGTTATTCTAAGCATCTTTTATAGTTTGTATTACCATCTCATCATATTTTGTCATTTAGAATAATATAGATTGGTTGTTCTAAGCTACCTTGATGGTTTGTACAGGTGCTTGTCAGTCCAGAACGTGAACATACTACTATTGTTGAAGATTCTGCCCTGAATGCCTCTAATAGGAAAATTTTGTAAAATTTGAATTCTCAAATTGAAAACAATGTAAAATGGTCATAATTGTGTATGGGCATAATCTATACCTAGTGATGTTTTTTGAAATATGGGTCAAATGTCTGGCATTGTATAAAGGGTATGTTTAAAATGTAAAGGGGTCTGTATTTTGGAAACTCATAGGTTTTGTAAAGGGGTATATTTTTGTACTTAATCAAGCTACAACCAAAGGTTTTCTTCCTGGTTCTTTCTTGTTGGTATGCTCGTTTGAACCAGGTTTTGTAATATCTCCCATTTATATATAATAAATTATAGTGGCTTGCAACTTTTGCTCCTCAAATCCAACTTGGGTGTAGCTTCATTTTTAGCAACTTTCATGAGGTTTTTAAGGAAATCAATGTTTCCAACCTTGCCACACCCTATAAATTCATCATACATGTCTATTAGGACCTGCACAAGCTCGAGCCAACTTTAAATCTTGCTGCCCCCATGTTTCATTGACATTAGCATGTTGTAACAACCATTTTTGGTGCAGGAGCATCTACACCACAATATCATTGTGGATCATTTCAATGATTAAAGTGTTAATATTTTGAGTTTTTGTCTTTAATGAGATCTAATAGTCCTAATGGTCATGTATTAGGAGGATTTTTTAGGTTTTAGAGTAAAAAAAAATGGAGATCCCAACTTGTCTTAGTTGTTGCTTTGTAGCCTTTGAAGGAAAAATTAGTAAATTTGTTTAGGGACAAGCAAGAACAGTGTTTTGAACGTGTAATGATGCTATTTCAAGCCATTAAGTGAGGTCTTAGTAAATTTAGAAGTGGAAAAGTGCAACATTTCATTATGAGTCATATTAATGTGAAAAATGTTTATATTTTGGCCTTCAACGGTCATTAAGGTTTCAAAAGTCAATTAATATTGGTGTTTAAAGGAATTGGGAGTTGGATTCCAAGGCATAGCAATGTACTTAAGGCCTTCAAGGGCTTGAGATAGGTTTGGTTGAAGGAGTTTTTTTCTTTGAATCAATAAAGTTTCAATTGCTCAGTTCATATTTTACTATTTTTCTTGTGCACAAGCCATTCAAGCATTTTTGTATAAATTTTTTATGTAGAAACGTTATTACATGTCTTGAAATTATTTCAAGAGTGGAAGGCATGGAGAACTGGGTTTTGAAATAAAATGAAGAGTTAAAGGTCTAAAAATGGTGGTTTTTTTTCACTTGAAAATAGAGTTTTTACCCTAGGGTTTGCAAAAATCTCTGAGATACCAAAATTTATTTATTTTCTAAGCATATTGGGGCATAAATAAAGGTGTCTAAGGTGGTGGCAGAGTCTGAAAGGTTGTGGAAGTGCTACATCCAATAAACCCTCAAGAATTACACTAAAAACAAGGGTTTTTTTATTTAATGGTTACAGGTTTGTACAAATGGAATCCAATTGCAGAATATTTGTTTTCTTGGAAATTTATTTGTTGCCCCAAGGTTTAAGGGGTTTGTGTGGTGTTTGAAGGTATGTTGCTTTGCATTTTTGGGCTAATTGAGTAGCCTGTTCAAGGGTGAATGTATAGGAAGTCAACATTGGTCCAAAGGATTCTATGTTGTTTCTCATATATGTTTTGTAGCTTGGATATGGGTGTTTGAATCATTCATGTCTTCATTTGGTGTTTTGGAAAATTGTGGAGTAATTGGACAAAAACTAGTTTCTCACTATTACAAGGGTTTAAGGGGGTTAAAGAGGGAAATGTGTATTTAGTTTCTTGTCAAGTTTTAAGGGAGTTTTGGACTGTCCAAAGAGGTCAGAATAATCTTGTTAGATGCCTCAAATAGGCAGGTTGCAAAGAGTTTGTGATTGTGCCCTTGTGTCTGCTTCAATTTTTCACCTAATTTCATTCGGTCCAATGTAGCTTAGAGTGATTCAATGTATTTTGTTGCAAAAGAGGACCATCCCTAGCATAAATCGTACCCATCCAGATGTGTTGGAACAGTCTATTTGGTTGTACGAGTTGTGGAATGAAAGTTGCACCACTTTGCAACTTTACACTGCTTGCATCTGGCAACTTTTCCCTCCACTGAAAATTCATCACCATAGGAAAATGCCTTCGAGATAGCAAAAACTGAGAGAGGTTTTTGTAGAAGGTCTCAACATGATCCCATAGCCTCAGAAAAAGAGTTTGTAAGCATCATGGTCTCTGAGAAATAGCCCTTCAAAGATTGCTGCCTTTTAGCACTTTGGACTCTTAAGGGAAATCGCCGGTCCAATGTAGCTCAGAGTGATTCGACGTATTTGGGTGCAAAAGAGGACCATCCCTAGCGTAAACGTACCCATCTAGACGTGTTGGAATAGTTTGTTTGGTCGTATGAGTTGCGGAATGTAAGTTGCACCACTTTGCAACTTTACACTGCTTGCATTTGGCAACTTTTCCCTCCACTGAAAAGTCATCACCACAAGAAAACGCCTCCAAGATAGCAAAAAATGAGAGAGATTTTTGTAGATGGTCCCAAAATGATCCCACAGCCTCAGATGGAGAGTTTTTAAGAATCACGGTCTTCGAGAAATAGCCCTTCAAATATTGTTTCCTTTTAGCACTTTGGACTCTTAAGGGAAATCGTTGGTCCAATGTAGCTCAAAGTGATTCGACGTATTTGGGTGCAAGAGAGGACCATCCATAGTGTAAATGTACCCATCCCGACGTTGGAATAGTCCGTTTGGTCATACGAGTTGCAGAATAAAAGTTGCACCACTTTGCAATCCTTTACACCGCATTTGGCAACTTTTCCCTCCACTGAAAAGTCATCACCACAGAAAAATCCTTTGAGATAAAGCAAAAACGAGAGGTTTTGTAGATGGTCCCAACACGCATCCCATAGCCTTAGATAGAGAGTCCGTAAGTAATCACGATCTCCAAGAAATAGCCCTTCAAAGATTGCCTTTAGCCCTTTGGACTCTTAAGGAAATCGCTGTCCAATGTCTCGAGAGTGATTCGACGTGATTTGGGTGCAAGTGAGGACCATTCCTAGCATAATGTACTCCATCCGCATATTGAACAAATTGCTTGGTCATAATGAAGGTGTAATGAAAGTTGCACCACTTTGTAACTTTACACTGCTTGCATCTAGCAACTTTTCCCTCCATTGAAAAGTCATCACCACAGGAAAACGCCTCTGAGATAGAAAAAAAATGAGAGAGGTTTTTGTAGATGGTCCCAACACAATCCCATAGCCTCAAACAGAGAGTCTGTAAGCATCACAATCTCCAAGAAATAGACCTTCAAAGATTGCTTCCTTTTAGCACTTTGGACTCTTAAGGGAAATTGCCAGTCCAATGTAGCTCAGAGTGATTCAGTGTATTTGGGTGCAAGAGAGGACCATCCCTAGCGTAAAAATACCCATGCAGACATGTTGGAACAGTCCATTTGGTCGTATGAGTTGCGGAATGAAAGTTGTACCACTTTGCAACATTACACTGCTTGCATCTGGCATCTTTTCGCTCCACTAAAAAGTCATCACCATAGGAAAACGCCTCTGAGATAGCAAAAACCGAGAGAGGTTTTGTAGATGGTCCCAACATGATCCCATAGCCTCAGACAGAGAGTCTGTAAGCATCACGGTCTCCGAGAAATAGCCCTTCAAATATTTATGCCTTTTAGCACTTTGGACTCTTAAGGGAAACTAGTGGGTAACATAGTTAACTTCTTCACAAAATTGGTTTGAAGTAATTTCATTATTTTTTGTGCATTTAAAATGGATTTTTAAGCCTTCCACCCTAAAAGTTACCTCTAAATTACTTCAAACACCTTAACTACGTCATTCTTATTCATTTGTTTTGCAAACAAGCATTTTCATTCCAAGAGGCTGAGCTTTCATTTTTGCTTGTTGGATTGAATGCGGACCGTCACACAACTTTATTTTTTCAAAAATTGTTCAACATCATTGAACTAAGAATTTATCACACATCTACAGAGAAACAAAGGAGTACCACCAACTAAAACACATTACACTTCGGTTCTCACTGACTTGATGCACTCTTCAACATCTCTCTTCTCTAAAAGCGACCTCTAAATCACTTCAAACACCTTAACTACCCTAAAAGAGACCCTAAAAGCGACCTCTAAATCTCTTCAAACACCTTAACTACCTCATTCTTATTCATTTGTTTTACAAACAAGCATTTTCATTCCAAGAGGCTGAGCTTTCATTTTTGCTTTCAAAGAAAAATCTTCCTATGCCACTGTTACACTGCACAAGTAAACCAGGTTTTGTATTGTGGACCTATATTAAGCTACCACTCTCAAGACCAATGTAACAATTTGATACAAAATAACTTTTGAGACTGCAAGAAGACATCTGATAACTCTTGAGTGTACTAAAAGAATTCTTATGATTTTTGAAGAATGCTGATAACTCTACTTAGTTGTCTTATTTTTTCAATATCATACAAATTGAACCCTGGCATCAATAGACTTTGTATATCAAGCTACCACAATTCAAGTTTCAATGATGAATATTTATCATGCATGTTTTAAATGGCATTCAAGTTTATGGTGGTTTTTTTGTTTGTATGATGTTATGTGATATTCTAATCGTAATTCATGCTTCTAGGCTGCACATCTATATATATATATTATTTTTACATGTTTTCTCCATTGTCCGGCCCTACACCGCAAGTAAATTGCTGCATAGCATGTGGAATGAGGAGGCAGCAGGCCTGAGATCCCTTTAAAGTTTGTTTGAGTGCATTTAAAATGAACTTTTAAGCCTTGCGCCCTAATAGTGACCTCTAAATAACTTCAAACACCTTAACTACCTCATTCTTATTCATTTGTTTTGCAAACAAGAATTTTCATTCCAAGAGGCTGAGCTTTCATTTTTACTTGTTGGATTGAATGCGGACCGTGACACAACTTTCTTTTTTCTAAAATTGTTTAGCATCATTGAACTAAGACCAATGTAACAATGATACAAAATAATATTTGAGACTGCAAGAAGACGTCAAAATGGCTAGTGTACTAAAAGAATTCTTATGATTTTGGAAGAATGCTGATAACTCTACTCGGTTGGCTTATTTTTTCAATATCATACAAATCAAAACCTGGCATCAATCGACTCTGTATATCAAGGTACCACAATTCAAGCTTCAACGATGAATATTTAACATACATGTTTTAAATGACTTTCAAGTTTATAGTGGGTTTTTTGTTTTGTATGATGTTATGTGATATTCTATTCGTAATTCATGCTTCTAGGCTATATATATATATATATATTATTTTTACATGTTTTCTCCATTTTTTGGCCCCTACATTGCAAGTAAATGGCTGCATAGCATGTGGAATGAGGGGGCAGTAGGCCTGAGACCCCTTTAAATTTTGTGTGAGTGCTTTCTTTTCATGTTTTGTGAGTTTTATGCCAAGTTTCCTCAAAGAAATGTGGTCTCATAGAATTCCATGACAAGCTAATGCAATTGATAGCTGCTCCTAGTTATTAGTTATGTAATGTGAAGTAATTGCATAACTGCCTAGGTTGACTTTGTAAAAACTATATTGTTATTGATTTTTTTTCATCTATCAACATCTAGTTGTGACTTATGCAATGTGAAGTAATGCTTTGAGTTTGAAAGATGTGCAATGCAATGTAATCAGCAATATGAATATAAACTACATAATATTTAACCATTCTTTTTATGCTATTGTACATTGATATTTAACCATTGCTCACTTGATTAAATTTTCAAAGAGTTTAATCATGCACATGAGGAGGAAATTAAATTTTGATTGTCAACTTCTATATATCAAATTATCCAATAATCAAGTGTATGTCCATATACAAAATGGCATCAACGCCAAATCAAACAAAGTTTTACAATATGTGGCATATGCCATCTCGGTAACTATTCAAAATTTACATTCCAAAATGTCTATCTCATCCTAAACTACTGTGGATCATCAAAATGGAGCCTCTTTGAAGCACTCGTTGGCTCTGAAGGTAGCTGCACAAGAAAAAGTCAAACCACAATTGAGATTAGATATACTATATAATTTAAAATTGAATAATTAACATAAAAATCAATACACATTGAATTATAATTGAACTCTAAAATTGAAATCTTGATTACCTAAATATATGTCTCTTCGAAGGGTCAAGATTCCTAGAATATACCCCTCTCAAAGAACTAACCAAACCAAATTTTGTAACGTCAATCTATATATGTGAACAAAAACATGAAATTGATCCAAGTTAGCATAGAATTGTCAGTAATAAGAACATATTTACCAAGCAAAAAATAAAATAAACACATACCTCTTTAGGTTGATCTTTTTATGTATCTCCTTTAGGTGTTTCAACACCTCCTCCTTGAGGTGTTTCAACACCTCCTCCTTCAGGTGTTGTGGTACTTATCAACAATGATGTATAGCTCACAACCGCCTATACATAAAAATGACAAGTACATATGAAACTATGAATCTATGTCAATGTATGCATAATCAATAAAAGATCTTATAAATCTTAATTCCATCAAATTTGAGTTCAATTACCTTTCCCTTATCTAACATTGTGCCTCCATAGTCTAGAGAGTGACACACCTCACTCACACTAGGTGCTTCCTACAAGCAGAGAATAAGATAAACATATAAGTTAATATATAATTTCATTAATGACAATTCAAATGACAAGCAAGTATACAGTAAAAAAATGTAAATGAGTGCAAAAATACATACTGTGTGCATCTTGAGGCCAAATGAAATGGCCCTAAGGGTGTTATCAGTCACCCGTGTGAGCTCCTCCTCAGACATTAACTATTAAATAGACCATGTAAATAAATATTAGTACTTGATACTATCTCTTATTAATATTCATTTAAAAAAAAATGAAAGTTATAAATTTACACCTTAAATGTTACCTGTGTAACTACTCCAATGTCCACCTCTCTGGCAGGAGAGGACTCTATAGGGTGTACTCCACTCCCCTGTGTGTGATCTACTATAATCTCCACATCCTGGATGTCATAATCAAAAGTGTCTAATGGATGCTTAGGGGGCTGTACAATAGGACCCAAGCATATTTTTTGGCACGTATTGCAAATATGTGGCACACAAATATGTGGACCCCAGGAGGATGATGCAGTAGCACATGATCCATCACCAAGATCACCAAACTGTGGCTGAGCTACTGAAGAAGCATGGGAAACCAAAAGACCACTCAAAGAGTGAATGGCCTAGATAGTTTGTGTGGCTGCATCCTCCGTAATATCTGGATGTTGTACTGGAGGTGGTGGAGGAAGGGGAGGACGGGGAACATGTGGGAACCTGACTACTCTAGCTACCCCTGGCCTATCCTAGGGCATACCTCCACCAACGCCTTGGAAGGGTTTAATGTCAAAGTAATTGACATGATGCCCTAACAAAAACTCAGCATATAATTTTTTAATAAAGTAAAAAGGTACATCAAGATCATTGTTGGGTGGTTTATCAAAAACCATACACCAATGATCCCAAAAGTTATCTACTATGCCCCTATGCGTGCACCATTTTATAGAAAGTTTTGGTTTGTTAACATTAACTAGAAAACCAGTGCTAGGGTTAATAAATAAAGAGGCTATTTGGGCTTTTGTTATTTGGAGATCTTTCACATCATCATAAGACAATCCACATGCATAATATTCCCTCATGGTTTCTTGCCACAAATGAAAGGCATTATGTTAGGTGGAGAGGGTTTCTACATTTGTAATTATTCCTGTCAATGTGGTTGACATACAAGATAATCGAGGGATTTTCTTATAAACATCACAAATGCCCCTCAATTGCTCCAAAATTTCATGAATTAAGTCTTCATTTGATGGCTGCAGAGGTGGTGGAGCATTTGGCATTTCTACATTTTGATTCTCAGCTGGTGGATTTTCATTCTCAACTGGTGGAATTTGTGCATTCTCATTCTCAGCAGCCATAATGCCTGATTAAAGTTAAAAAATAATTAATCTAATTAAAATTAGACAATATAAATGAAAATATTATAAAAATACCCTAGTTTTTAAAAAAATCCAAAACCCTACTTTTAACAAAAATCAGAAAATTCTCTAATTTTTAATATGTAAATACATAAGAAACACTATTTTTAAATCAAAATCCATAAAAAATTCATTTTTTTATCAAAATCCATTCTAAACTCAATTGTTTCATAAAAATTCAATCAAAAACCCTATTTTGAAAAAAAATGCAATTTTTATCAAAATCCATTCTAAATTCATTTTTTTCATAAAAATTCATCAAAACCCTATTTTTAAAAAATCCATAAAAACATTCATTTTTTTTATCAAAATCCATTCTAAACTCAATTTTTTCATAAAAATTCAATCAAAAACCCTATTTTAAAAAAAATTCACAAAAAACTATTTGAAATTATCCAAATCTAATTCAAAATTGAATCAAAGCAAATAAAAATAAAAAATCTTACCTTTTCAAATCAGATTTTGGCCAAATCGGATATCCGTTACGCGAAGAATCTCTTCACTGTGTGCCCGTAGGTTGTTGACTGTGAAATAACTTTAAAACAGTGACAAAGTTTGTATATATATGCTTTTTACAAATCGGATATCCGATTTGGATTGGATATCCGATTTGGATTGGATATTCAATTTGGAAAACTAGGATTGGTGTTTGCTATGGTGGTGTGTACTGACATCCGAGCCTAAAAAGAGTCAACACGGTATTTTCGCCTTTTTGGGTCAATGAAAGACATGTTTTTTTCCTCATTGCCACTTTTTGGCCCACCATGATCCTGCACATACCCTTGTTAGGAAATAGAGGTTTGCCTAGGTCAAACCTCGTTTAGGTAATTAAACCTTATGATGAAACAATGAAACATGAATAATGATACCTTGAATGATGTATTGAAATGTAAATTTGAAATCTAACATGAAGTGGCTATGAAGAATGTAGAGGGTGATCCCACAATCCTAGTTTACAATTTTTGGCCAAACTGGACACTGAATTGATTTTTTCTAACTAAATCTTCACTTTCGGGCACCTATAGTGGCTAAACCGTGAGGAATTTGAAGATGATGAAAACTAATGATTTGTGAAATTTTGTCTATAGATTCTAAATATATTTTTTTCAAAATTTTTGGAATTAAATTGCACTTCTTTTTCCATCTCCTTTGAAAACTAATTTTTTTCAGTAAACACCATTTTTAAGGAGTGACACTCACCATATAACACAATTTTTTTTCCATGATGGATAAAATTATATTTTTTTTATAATTTAGATTTGTAACTATTATATCTAGTGCTTCCAATTGGTTTCATAGTGTTTTATTGAATATTTTTTCCTTAATCAAGTTTCGAAGTCAAACCAATTACAATTCAGACATAGACAGAACGTACATAACACAATTTTTTTTGTATGTATTGAAATTCAATTGTTTTTTTGTTGGATCAAGGACTTCAATATCTGGTGCACTCATATTTTTCAAAAGACAATTTTGATAATCTTCAATTTTTCCATGTGCAGAACAGAGAGCTTGATTTTTGGTGAAAAATTTACATTCATAAGAAATAAAAAAATAAATATAATAATAAAATTAAATTTATTTAAAATTATAATTTTTGGGAAGCTTATAATAAGGACTAAATACTTACAAAAATTAAATTTTAAATTAATTCATTTGATCCCCCAAAACATAAATGAAAAGTGGTTTTTTATCAGCATTTTGATAGGTGTAAAGGAGACTCTGTTATAGGTATGGTTTAAAACTAGCGGGGTTCTATCCAAGGGGGTTTAATATAAGGTAGTTTGATCATACCCTCTTCAGTTGGAATGCTTTAAATGGAACTTTTTATTGCTTAAATCATTATATTTTCTAAAAATATGTGATTTTAGCAAAAAATAGAATCTCCCAAAAATTGTAAACTAGCTTTGTGGGATCACCCTAATCTTGATCTTGAATTAGATATGGAATAATGCTTAACTTGGATCTTGAATGCTACATCACAACACTAGCTAAATAACATACTTGATTCTTTATGCCCTTGACATGATAATGGATCTTGAATTACTGCAACAAATGATGAAGTCTGCCCTTGAATGCTTTAGAAATGCTCTTGAATACTCTATGGCATGCTCTTGTGAAGTCTTAGGATGCTTGAATCTTGATTGCTAGGTGAAATAATGATTTGAAACCTTGTTTATATAGGCACGCCATCTAATTTATCATTTATTAGATCCCAAATTTTGACATTCATGAAATTTGAATTCAAAACCCTAAAAAGGGGCCAAATGGGACTCATACGCCCAAGATGGCATATAGGTCCCATCTAGGTGGGACTCATATGCCCAAGGTGGCGTATGATTCCCACCAAGGCTTTTTGGGTAGAGGAAATGTTGGGGGGTTAGCATATTAAGTGTATTTGTTGATTATGTCGGGATCTTGATTGAAATAAACCTTGTGATGCATAATAAAGGGTCTTAGGGGTTTATTAATGATGATATGAAGGTCATAAATGCTTACAACACTAAATTAAGGTAAAATTAGGTCTATTTAGCTTAAAAGGGCCCTAAACCTAATGTGAATGTGTAAAACACATTACAACACTAGATCAAGGCAACATTAGGTTCATTTTAATGTTAATCATTCCAAAATTAAGTGTGAAAAAGGGATACTTTTTCCTACACTACACTAATGAGATGATTGTTGGATGGATGAAGAATAGTATTCTCTTGAAACTATTGTCGATATCCTATGTCAAATCTTGGTTAGATGGGTTTCCTACTTGAGATAGGCTAAGTTCTCAAGCAAGAGAAGATATCGATACAAACTATACCTTTGGCTTAAGGTGAAATAGTTTGGATGAGGGATTACTAACTTTGGATAGGCTAAGTTCCCAAGAAAGCGTTATGATGGATGATCTATTTAGGATGTAGGATCCTGATTAAGTGTTTGAGGTTGGATTTTGGATTGTGGATGGTTGGGATGTTGATAGGATGGGTTTAGCTGACTCCTTACTCAAAGGGAATGATATTTGGATAGGTTGATGACAGTTGATCAAAAGTGATCATTTGGAGATGGATATGGAGTAGAAGAATGATTGGATTATGGTTTTGGACTCAAGAAGCTATAGGCTAACTGTGATAGGATGGATTGAATCTCTAAATTATGGATGGGAAGAAAATTCGCCCAAGAATAGAGCACATCTACCTCTATAGGTAGCCTAGATGCTTAAGTGTGGAAACACAGGCTATCAAAGTAACAAATTCATCTATGAGGGAATGACTTGGATAGTGTACGAATGAGGATAGCAAGATTTCCCAAGGATAGAGCAGATATGCCTATATGGGATAGCTAGGTGTATAGACATGAAGCACATATGCCTATGAACTGAGCACAAATGCCTATGAGAGATGACCAAGTGTATGAACTAAAAGCGGAATCTCCCAAGAGAAAAGCATATTCCCCTATCTGGGGAGGACTATGATAGGTCTAGATAATGACTTAGTTTCTGTTGTTTTTATACCTATTTTAAGATACTTTTAAACATATTCTCCAGACAATGTTTCTAAATTATATTATCCTTTTATATCCATTATGCAGACTTAAACCTTAATTATGATGATGGAATTATGGTTATGATATATTAGTATTATATGGTTTATATGAATTAATTCATGGAATGTTGACAAAATGTTATGAGTTAATTGTGATAGTAATCCTTGTGTACATGTTTTGCAAAATTAACTTGTTTGTAGTTGAAGAGGAATCACAATGCAACAGTTGTGAGGTGAACCTATAGAAAAAGTGATGACTAGACACTGAAGTAGGGGGAGCTCTAGGTTAAGCTAAATGTGGTGATCATTGATCAGAGACACTTAATGAAGATTAGAAATGTGTTATTATAACCAGTTTAATAAGCATTGAAAAAGATATCTCCTTTAGATCTATGGGATTTTAACAAGTGGTTGTATGTTTACATATAGTTATTTTTTGACAGAGTTCTAGTTCTAATAGGATTTCTCTTTCCTTTTCAGTTATAGGTTGAATAATTCAAGTCTTAATTCTACACTCTATCATCTGGGAGTGGAGTTAATGATTTTAGTTAGTTTTTGCTTTCAATAAAGATTCCCTTAGTTTTTATATAATTGTTGGTTGAATCCATAGGATAGTTAGTTGGTTTTTATCTATTTTATGTTACCAATTATTTTCAGTTTCAAGACATGAAAAATGTTCCAAAGGATTGAATCCAATCTGTGGAAGGATCTTCTATAATCTCTTACAATATGCAATGAATAGAGTTAATCTTATGGGATGTGTAGAATCTATTAGTTAGATTGAGTTTTGTTAAAGTGGGAATAGTTACTTGAGCATGCCACTCAAGGTATTGTTCTTCACTTCATCTTTTAGTTTTTTTTTTTTTTTGATAGTTGTTATTACTTTATCATTATTCATGAATCATATGCAAGTTGATTGGAATTTCATTTCTTTCTTATTATGAATGAATTCTTGTGTATGTGCATGTGCATGTAATGCTTATTAGTAACACTCTGGAGGATAGTTCAGCTGAGTCATTAGTTTTTATTATGTTTTCAGTTATTACCTGGTATTAATTTATTAGTAGCAGTACAGTTGTAGTCTTTATTGTAGGTACCCGTTGTAGACACATAAAAATTTCCTCTAATAATATTAAAAGTTTATCAATATGCAAATCCATTATTAGTATCATTATCCATTTTGTATTCATCTCATATGTGTATTTCATGCATAACCATTTTATAAATATTAATCCATCTCATTAAATCATTTATAAATCCATAATCATTAAAATATTATTTATTCATATTCATAAACTCCATTTACATAATCATTTTCATCAAATCCATTTGCATAATCAATGATCATTAAAATATCAATACATTTACATATTTCATAAAAATCCATTTGCATATTCATAAATCAATTCACATATTTATCCATCATCATTTATTTACCATGCATATATTTATCCCACATTCACCCTAATATTGGATCTACCCCTGAGGATATCTATTTAAACCCTGTCCTCTCTCATTTCTCGATCATCCAACATCTACTCATCTTGCATTTAGCTAATCCATTGCATCTAGTATCCATTTAATCTTAGTTTATTTACATGTTAGCATTTTAGTTTATCATGTTTTCTTTTGTTATCTCATATCATTCGTATTCAATATCTTAAATCTTTGTTCACCATAGCCTCTTGTGCACAATGCTCTAAGAGAAAATTTATTCAATAACATAGGACCTTGGATGATAGGAAGGAAATGGAGACAGAAATCCATTTGCATGCATGTGTGTTTAGTTAGTTTATTTTGTTTGCATGTGTGTAGGTGGGCAGGTACTTCATTGTTTGATGTTGGAATACACCTGAATCTTCGAATTCAAATACCCATTTCCTTCGTCAACATTTGGATGTTTCTACTATTTTGTAGTTATGTGAATTTATAGCAATTAGAATAACTTAAGTAGGATATCTTAGGTAGTTTTAAGTCCATGAAGGGATATATAATGTTGCACCATCATAAGCTTACAAGCCTTGGGTTTACAATTTAATGTGGTCTTAAGCAATGTAAAGTGTACTATTCAACTAGTTTAACCTCTGAATTGAGTAGATTCTACCAAGTTTACAATACATTAGCTTAGACTCTACAGACTGCATGGACAAGAAAAGTGGATTTGTACAAGAGAAAAGTGGGATCACCTATCCGGTGGAGGATAGTATGGACAAGAAAAGTAGATTCACCCAAGAGTAGAGCGAGATCGCCTAGCTAGTGGAGGATGGTATGGATGAGAAAGGAAAATTTTCCTCTAAAAGGAGCAGGATTTCCTATCTGGGGGATGATGATATGGATAGGAATGGTACATTCACCCCTATAGAGAGTGGTATTTCCTATCCGAGAATGACGCTATGGAGGGGGGAAAGCAGATTTTCCCTTGAAGAGATCAAAATCACCTATCAAGGATGATTAACCAAAATGAATGAACTAGATGAGGGAATATAATTTCCCTTTGGAGAGAAGATTCACCTCTGTAGAGAGTGGATACGCCTTCGTAAGATAGAGGAACTCACTGACAAAGGATAGATAGAAAAACCAAACAGTCAAATATAGACTAGGATGGACAAAAGATAATCACTGGTGTGCACAAGAAGACATGTCAAGCAACACAAACCTATATTAGTCAAGTGGGTGTGTAAACTTAGTGTAGGCTCACCAACTGGAGGGGTTAATACTTCATGATATTTGGGTGGAGCACCCTTTCTGTCAAAGGTGGATAGGTAGAGATCCAGTGACACAGGGTCATCAACAGACACCACAGGCACACCTTCTCTCTCTCAAGATTTGTCGAAGTTCACCCAAATATTTCTATCTCAACCTAATGGATTATGTGGTGAGTAGCTTTGGGGTATGATCTGCATCCCTTGCACTACACTAAGCCACGACTAATAATAGGTCTTAATCTAGGCTCAAACAAGGCTATCTAGGGAGTTATCTAAACACCATGAGGGTGCATGAGGCATGCCCGTGAACACCATCCCATTACAAGCATGGGTCAGGAACTTTCAGTGGGAAAGCTCAGACCAACCCTTCACACCTAACTTGGAATCACCCAAGTATCAGTGCTCCACCAAACATGACACAAATGGATTGGGGTAAAAAATTTGTTCTCCACCATTTATATACCTTGTTGGTTCATGTGGTTGAGGTCATTTTTTGTACGATGAAATTCCAAGAAGGCCTCCTAAAGGGAAGGAAATGTTAGGCATATCTAATCCCTAGGCTCACACGTAGCACAAGGGGAGACCATACACACAAACTAGCACTTCTAGGTAGACTCACAGATGGACTTGGATTGATTCATGATTTATGAGATCCCTAGGATTGCACATAGCGCAAGGGGAGAGCATATGCCAATGAACTAATCCCAAGCACAAAAAATAGATTAATTGACCCCTTAAGAAAACCAAGTGTGCCTAGATTAGTATAAAAAATATACTCACACTTTTCTTTGATCAATCATCTTGTAGAAGATAAGTTAGTAGTTTAATACTCCATTCTTGGAAAACGATAGCAAGCTGCACAAAAAGTTGATTAGAAGCTAAAGAAAATGATGAAAAGAAGATAAAAGTTAGCTTTGAGGGGGTTGGAACATTTACACCAACAATAAGGGGGGTGTGGGGGGGATAGTCCAATCCCTTGCATAAGGGGTCTATGAATGGAGCCCTCAAAGATTTTTTTTGGAAAAGGAAAGTATAAAGTGTTATGTAAAAATTTATTGAAAACTAATGTTTTTATACCTTATGTGTTTTATGATGTAGAGAGTGGAATTTCCCAAGAACAAAGGGAATTCACCTCTTTAGACCATGCAGATTCACCCCTATAACTTGCACATATCTGCCTCTAGAGGTCACACATATTCCTTTGTGTCTCATGCAATCACTTGTGTAGAGATGGGAACAATGAAGACATGGATCCGCCTTTGAAGGAAGCATATTCACCTCTATAGCACCTTGGGTGGATACCTTCATGGGTTTTCCTATCCATTAGTGAGTCCACCTATATGCAATGAAGATCCTAAAGCCAAACATGTGTCTGCCTTTGTAATTGGCAAGTTCACCCTTGTAGGTCATAGGTCCACCCGTTAGACAGATTCACCTTTGTGATCATGTAGTTGCCTCTACAGTGCATTGGACTAATGTCTTCATGTATCTGCCTTTGAGCGTTCACCCTTGAAAATTGAAGACTGGAGCCGAACACATGTCTTCCTTTGTAAGGAGCAGGTCTGCCCTTATAGGTCATGGATTCACCTATCAAGTGTATTCACCTCTGAAACCTGAAAGAATCCGAACCTGCAAAAATTCAAACAAAAAAACATAAAAATATCCATGATGTGGGTCCCACCGGGTGTGCCATAAATGTGGTGTGTTTTTACCCTATCTAAAATGCAAGAAATAAACTCAAGAAAAAGAGAAAAAATAAAGACAATGCTTAGATTAGGGCGTAAGGATGAAACTCAACTTGAAAATGAAAATAAAGACAAATGTTATCTTGTTGAGTTTGATAAGTTTTTTACCCCTTTGATGTGATTAGATGTGTGCTCTAGAAAAAAATTGATAGCATAACGACTTGTTTTTGTTTGATTTGGATGAAAATATGGTTGAGTTTGGCTATGGATGGAAGATGGTGGTGTGTGCTTGAGAGATTGACATGAATGTGTTGAAGTGTTGAATGAGTGTGTTAGATGCAAAATTGACTAAGTGTTAGTCATTTAGCCAAGGGAGATGGGAATGGACGATGGAGGGGTATGTGTAGGATCATCATGGAAAAAACAAGCCCTTAAGTGGCAAAAAAATTAGAAAAATCAAAGTTAGGAAACTTGACGTAAAAATTTGAATAAGTTATCTATATTATTTCAAAAATATGTCAGAATAGAATTTGTAGAAAATTGAATGTAGTTTCTAAACTACTAGGGTTATTTAAAAAAGAAAAATCTATTTGGTGAAAATTTGAAATTTCAATGTAGTAGTACTTAAATTTTAGGAGAAAATAAGAAGTAATTGTTTGTCCTGACCACCTAAACACAATAAAATGATAATATTTTTTATAAGACTTTATATATAAGTAGAGGACTCATGTCCCGATGTGATGCATATTTTTATAATTTTTTTCCAAGTAAATAATTAATTATGAATTTTTATTACAACTTTTAAAAAATATAAAAACTCGTATGTATAACCACCTTAACTTGGTCAAAACTTCATGAAATTCAATTCTTTTTTTATGAATCCTAAAGTATGTGAAGCATAGAATGTGACACATGTTATGGATTCAAAAAATGTGATACCGTTTAAAAGATATAAATGTTGTTCACTCAGCCTATCAATTAGGACTTTAGTCGTAATTCAAATAGAAAATAAATAATAATTATTTATTAAATTCAACGTAAAGCATAATTTATATTGGTGGAAATATGAGAATCTTCTTTAAAAACCCTTTTTGTTTCATCAATTTTTGGTAAAAATAAAGTTGTCAGCCACATACCCTACACATACCCATCATATCGCCACTTTTTGGCCCATCATGATCCTGCACATACCCGAAGATTAGAGCTAGGATGAGATCGAAACCCACAAGAAGATGACCCTTATCATCATATAGGAAAGTGGGACAAGGGGAATTAAAAATTCCCATTTAATCTTCATAGGGATAGTAAAAGGATTTAAAAATTCCTTGAGAGATCTGGGGAGGAATTAAAATCTCCTCTAGAGACATTGGTTAAATAAATTGAATTTAAAATTCCATTTGGGGATGTGTGAAATATTCCAAGCCAATTTTTTTCAACTTTTTCAAATGCAAGTTATAAACCAATGCACCCGTTAAGGTTAGCAGCTAAACCAAAACAATGCTGAAGCAACTCTAACCAGAATGTACACCAGGATCCTGATGTGGGCAAGGTGTGAGCATTGGTCAGAGGATCTGAAAGTAGTAACAGAACTAGAAGGAACCCTAACCAAGAATGGTGCCGATGATGGCGAGCATATGGTCAGAGGATCTTCTACGCTACGAGAACTGAAAGAAACTCAACACCAAGTATGTGCTACCCAATCCAGTAGGGAATTAAGGTGACCATATGGTGGAGTGCTAAGAATTACAATGCTTGAAAAGAAATAAACTATATTGCTGAAAGTACTCGACACCCAAAATGTGCTTTCTAACCCAGAAGGGGAAAGGAGCTACCATAGGGTAGAGATGTAAGATATTACTAAACAACTTCAGAATGTAAAGTGAGCATTACAAATCAGAATTGAACAAGATTGAGAATTACTGCCAGTACTACTGTCAGTTTACAAAATGAAGCTCATTTGCCTGCCAAGAGCATAGGACTATGAAATATTAGCATTACATCATATAAAGGATTCTCCTTGGCTTGATCAAAGATGCCAAATCGATAACTTCTCTTAAGGACCAAAATGATAATTCTGATTTCACAGATCTGCACTTTCAAATGAATAACCAACAACCTACAAACTTACATAAATGTTCATAACTCTCTCAAAGAACATCCGATTGATGTGAAATGAAATGCAATACACCCTAATGACAAAGGCGACCAAGTCAAAGCACTAAAAATTGATCAAAATACCACAGATCAAATGTGCACGAATCCCAAGACAAAAGCAAGAGGTACGACCTAGCAAGAAGGGCGATTTCACATTAAAATTCGAAGGCTTCTTCAAAAAATCTGTAACTTGGAGAAATGATTCACCCCTTACAAACATAGAGATCTAGACAATACCCATAACAACTCTTTTTGTATTTTTTGACTTATGAGCGAAAACGAAAATCTGCTGTAAATAAAAATGCAAGACCAGAACTCACTAATATGCAATAAACTGATTTACATTCCACACAAAGACTAAAAGCAGATATCTCACAATGAATCACTCAAACTAGATTATCTCACCCCTAGTCGCTATCTTTCAAGCGAGAAGCGATGCCAATGCTAGGAGGCATACATTCCTCGAAGTAGTCCCAAAGCCAATCCGGCAGCATAACATTCCTGTAGACAAAAGATGATGAAATGAGAACCAAAAGCTTCCTTTTATAATTTTCCGTTGACCTTCTCAAAACCCTAACCTTCATTCCAGAGTCAAACCCTAATCCCAAGAGATGGCGTCCCTTTCTTCAATTTGACTTTTTAATTAAATTCATAACTTTGGAAATGGCATCCCACTTAAGGCTCTTAAATCAACCTTAATAAATGCAATATTATTTCAATGATGGCGCCACCCTTCAAGTCCACCTTTTAAAATAACATTAAGTTAATAGACTAGGCCAAGGTGGTAAAATAACATTAAAATATAATGTTATTTAAGTAAGATGAACTTATCTCTCTGAAACTCCATTCCGAAGCTAGAAATTGAATAAGCCAATTGAGTCAGCTGAAGAGGAAAGTCAACTGTGCCAAGACCAACAGGTTCACTACCCGAAATAGAATTTACTAAAAGTAGTAAATTCCTGAAGATGCTCAGAATGCCAAGAAGAACATACCATTGCGAAGCTCTCTGAAAACCCAAAAAGAATCTGCTACTGAAACAACCAACTATGAGCAAGAACATCCTTCAAAATAGGAAACCCTAATTTTACCTTCCGACTAGCCTATGAGTCTCTGGAATAGGCCAACGGTCATTGAAAAGATCAGGCTTGAGAAGGGGACATTACAATGTGGTGGAATTAAAAATTCCTCAAAAGGTGTTGGGTGAATAAAATGGAATTAAAAATTCCATTGGGGTATGGGCTAGCATTTATTAGGGGGTTGACCAAAGGGTTAGGTTAGGCTAATTAATCAAGGATTGGGATGTGCAAGTGAGGGATTAAGGTTATGGTTAGGCTAATGGAGAGAAATTAGGGGTCACTGCATATTATGGAGGATGTGACACCTCCTAATCATGGATTAGGAGTGTGCACATCCTTAATCCAAGATTATGCAAATTAATCAGGATTAGAGGAAGTTTATGGAGGATGTGATATAAGAGAAATTAAATAAATAGATTATTTATTTTAATTATTGAAGGAAAGGGATAAGTGATGGGAGTAAATAATTAAAGGTAATTATTTACTTTAGGATATAATTTATAGATGATAGAAGAAATAGATTAGGATGAAAGGATAATGGATAATGAATATTAATTAAATAATGAGGTATTATTTAATTAATATAGAGGATATGAAATTGGTTGAAACAGGGATAAATTGATCAAATGAAAGTGGTCAATTTTCATGTCTATAGTTTACATGAAGATTTCAGAAGAAGAAATATAATACGAACTATCAATCTTAGATTTGATATAATGGATCCTTGAATATGTCCTCTTGAAAGTGAGAATGTCAATTTCAAAAGACAGAAAAATAATTTAAAAAAATATAACCATGGAAAAATTAAAAGTGAAGAAATGAATTACATGGGAAAAAATTAAGCAATATTTGACAAGGACTATCTTATTGAAATTTCAAGATAGTTGACTATAAGTTCTTCTAGAAGTCTAGATATAAATTATTCTACCTACTTGATATGTGTGCCAAATAAAATACACATCTTTCGTTACAAGACCATAATAAACTATTGGATAGGGTGTGAAATATCACAAGATGCTTCTCGGAAGCTACGTGTAGTTAAAAGAGTAGGGCACTGAATGATATAGATGCTCTTTGGTTCATAAATGGAGCTTTTTAATGGTTGGATAATATCTCACCATCAGAATTATTAAGAAGAAAGAGAGCTAATGCTTGGTTCCATCATAATTTAATGCTAGATGTTATTATAGTTGCCAAAAAGATATGGATAACTTGATTTGTAATAATCTCGTTTGACGTCCTTTATTTGGCATGTCTGCTTTGGAGCCATGCAAACATCCAACTCTCATCCAGAGTTTCGCTGTGGCACAGTTCCGCATTAAATTTCTCAGTATTTTTTCTACTAAAATTTGGCACCCGCTTAAAAGTTGGTCGCACGTCGTGTTGAAAAGATTGTGATTTAACAAATTCGAAGTAAAATTCAGCGTCATGCCGCTTAAAAGTTGGTCGCACATCTCTGTGTGGTTTATATTAATAATAATACGGCAATTATGTTATCAATCATCTTTGCTTTCAAGTGGATAAAGGGCAGGAAAAGGTTCATGGACTGATGGACGTAAACAAGGATCAGTGTCCTGTCTTCCAGCATTCAATGCACGTTCCACAACACCCGATTAGGGTTTGGATTGACGTTTGTCCAGGACATAAGCCCAGTGAGTTAAATTTGCAGTGTTTGGATAATTCGTTGATGGTGCGTGTACTTAGAGATATTCCTTCCTCATTATCCCATCTGTGATATTAGTCACTCAATACAATGAGAAATCGGGCCTACTGCTTTTAAAAGGGAGTTGATTAAAGTTGATTTGCTTAGCGACATGATATTTGAGTGTATTTTATACAGTTTTAGTGTCTGTTATATCATAATTTATGATATCGGTTATGGTACTGTTATATCATAATTTATGATATCAGTGATGAAGTGTGAAAAGGGATACTTTTTCCTACACTACACTAATGGGATGATTGTTAGATGGATGAAGAATAGTATCCTCTCAATTATTGTCGATATCCTATGTCAAAGCTTGATTAAATGGGTGTCCTACTTGAGATAGGCTAAGTTATCAAGCAAGAGAAGATGTTGATACAAACTATACCTCTAGCTTGAGGTGAAATATTTTGGATGATGGATTACTAACTTGGGATAGGCTAAGTTCCCAAGAAAGCATTATGATGGATGATCTATTTAGGATGTAGGATCTTGATTAAGTGTTTGAGGTTGGATTTTGGATTGTGGATGGTTGGGATGTTGATAGGATGGGTTTAGTTGACTCCTTGCTCAAAGGGAATGATGTTTGGATAGGATGATGACAGTTGATGAGACAAAAGTGATCGTTTGGAGATGTATATGGAGTAGAAGAATGATTGGATTATGGTTTTGGACTCAAGAAGATATAGGCTAACTGTGATAGGATGGATTGAATCTCTAAATTGTGGATGGGAAGTGGATTCGCCCAAGAATAGAGCACATCCACCTCTATAGGTAGCATAGATGCTTAAGTGTGGAAGCACCTAACAAAGTAATAGATTCATCTATGAGGGAATGACTTGGATAGTGTACGAATGAGGATAGTGGGATCTCCCAAGGATAGAGTGGATATGCCTCTATGGGATAGCTAGGTGTATGGACATGAAGCACAAATTCCTATGAACTGAGCACAAATGCCTATGAGAGATGACCAAGTGTATGAACTAAAAGCATAATCTCCCAAGAGAAAAGCATATTCACCTATCTGGGGAGGATTGTGATAGGTCTAGATAATGACTTAATTTCTGTTATTTTTATACCTATTTTAAGATACTTTTAAACATATTCTCTAGACAATGTTTCTAAATTATATTATCCTTTTATATCCATTATGCATAATTAAACCTTAATTATGATGATGGAATTATGGTTATGATATATTAGTATTATATGGTTTATATGAATAAATGCATGGAATGTTGACAAAATGTTATGAGTTAATTGTGATAGTTATCCTCGTGTACATGTTTTACAAAATTAGCTTGTTTGTAGTTGAAGAGGAATCATAGTGCAATAGTTGTGAGGTGAACCCATAGCAAAAGTGATGACTAGACACAGAAGTAGGGGAAGCTCTAGATTAAGCTGAATGTGGTGATCATTGATCAGAGGCACTTAATGAAGATTAGACGTGTGTTATTATAACTAGTTTAATAAGCATTGAAGAAGAGACCTCCTTTAGATCTATGGGATTTTGACAAATGGTTGTATGTTTACATATAGTTATTTTTTGACAAAGTTCTAGTTCGAATAGAATTTCTCTTTCCTTTTCAGTTATAGGTTGAATAATTCAAGCCTTAATTCTACACTCTATTATCTAGGAGCGGAGTTAATGATTTTAGTTATGTTGCTTTCAATAAAGATTCCCTTAGTTTGTATATAATTGTTGGCTGAATCCATAGGATAGTTAGTTGGTTTTTATCTGTTTTATATTACCAATTACTTTTAGTTTCAAGGCACGAAAAATGTTCCAAAGCATTGAATCTAATCTGTGGAAGGATCTTCTATAATCTTTTACAATATGCAATGAATAGAGTTAATCTTATGGGATGTGTAGAATCTATTAGTTAGATTGAGCTTTGTTAAAGTGGGAATAGTTACTTGAGCATGCCACTCAAGGTATTGTTCTTCACTTCATCTTTCAATTATTTATTTTTGTTGATAGTTTTTATTAGTTTATCATTATTCATGAATCATATGCAAGTTGATTGGAATTTCATTTCTTTCTTATTATGAATGAATTCTTGTGCATGTGCATGTAATGGTTATTAGTAACAGTCTGGAGGATAGTTTAGCCGAGTCATTAGTTTTTATATGTTTTTCAGTTATTACAATATTAATTTATTAGTATCAGTATAGTTGTAGTCTTTATTGTAGGTACCCATTGTAGACACATAAAAATTTCCTCTAATAATATTAAAAGTTTATCAATATGTAAATCCATTATTAGTATCATTATCCATTTTGTATTAATCTCATATGTATATTTCATGCATAACCATTTTATAAATATTAATCCATCTCATTAAATCATTTATAAATCCATAATCATTAAAATATTATTTATTCATAATCATTTATCCATATTCATAAACTCCATTTACATAATCATTTTCATCAAATCCATTTGCATAATCAATTATCATTAAAATATCAATGCATTTACATATTTCATAAAAATCCATTTGCATATTCATAAATCAATTCATATATTTATCCATTATCATTTATTTACCATGCATATATTTATCCCACATTCGCCCTAATATTGGATCAACCCCTGAGGAGATCTATTTAAACCTTGTCCTCTCTCATTTCTCGATCATCCAACATCTACTCATCTTGGATTTAGCTAATCATTACATCCAGTATCCATTTAATCTTAGTTTATTTACATGTTAGCATTCTAGCTTATCATGTTTTCTTTTGTTATCTCATATCATTCATATTCAATCTTTTAAATCTTTGTTCACCATAGCCTCTTGTGCACAATGCTTTGAGAGAAAATTTATTTAATAACACAGGATCTTGGATGATAGGAGGGCAATGGAGACATAAATCCATTTGCATGCATCTATGTTTAGTTAGTTTATTTTGTTTGCATGTGTGTAGGTGGGTAGGTACTTCATTGTTTTATGTTGGAATACATCTGAATCTTTGAATTCATATACCCATTTCATTCATCAACATTTGGATGTTTCTACTATTTTGTAGTTCTATGAATTTATAGCAATTAGAATAACTTAAGTAGTTTTAAGTCCATGAAGGCATATATAATGTTGCACCATCATAAGCTTACAAGCCTTGAGTTGAAAATTTAATTTGGTCTTAAGCAATGTAAAGTGGATTGTTCAACTAGTTTAATCTTTGAATTGAGTAGATTCTACCAAGTTTACAATACATTAGCTTAGACTCTATAGACTAAATGGACAAGAAAAGTGGATTTGCACAAGAGCAAAGTGGGATCACCTATCCGGTGGAGGATAGTATGGAAAAGAAAAGTAGATTCACCCAAGAGTAAAGCGAGATTGCCTATCTAGTGGAGGATGGTATGGATGAGAAAGGATTTTTTTTCTAAAACGAGTAGGATTTCCTATCTGGGGGATGATGATATGGATAGGAATGGTAGATTCACCCCTATAGAGAGTGGGATTTCCTATATGAGAATGATGCTATGGAGGGGGGAAAGCAGATTTTCCCTTGAAGAGATTAGAATCGCCTATCAGGGATGATTAACCAAAATGAATGAACTAGATGAGGGAATATAATCACCCTTTGGAGGGTAGATTCACCTTTGTAGAGAGTGGATATTCCTTTGTAAGATAGAGGAACTCGATGGAAAAGGATAGATAGAAATCCCAAACAGTCAGATATAGACTAGAGGATGGACAAAAGATAATCACTGGTATGCAAAAGAAGACATCTCAAGCAACACAAACCTATATTATTCAAGTGGGTGTGTAAACTCAGTGTAGGCTCACCAACCTAAGGGGTTAATACTTCATGATATTTAGGTGGAGCACCCTATCTCTCAAAGGTAGATAGGTAGAGATCCAGTGATACAGGGTCATCAACAAACACCATAAGCACACCTTCTCTCTCTCATTAGGATTTGTCGAAGTTCACCCAAATATTTATATCTCAACCTAAGGGATTATGTGGTGAGTAGCTCTGGGGTATGATCTACATCCCTTGCACTACACTAAGCCGTTACTAATAATAGGTCTTAATTTAGGCTCAAACAAGGCTATCTAGGGAGTTATCTAAACACTAGGAGGGTGCATGAGGCACGCCTGTGAACACCATCCCATTAGAAGCATGGGTCAGGAACTTTCAGTGGGAAATATTAGACTAACCCTTCACACCTAACTTGGAATCACCTAAGTATTAGTGCTCCACCAAACATGAAACAAATGGATTGGGGTAAAACTTTTGTTCTCCCCCCTTTATATACCTTGTCGGTTCACGTGGTTGAGGTCATCTGTTGAATTATGAAATTCCAAGAAGGCCTCCTAAAGGGAAGGAAATTCCAGGCATCTTTGATCCCTAGGCTCACACGTAGCACAAGGGAGAGCATACACACAAACTAGCACTCCTAGGTAGACTCACAGATGGACTTGGATTGATTCATGATTCATGATCCCTAGGATTACACATAGTGCAAGGGGAGAGAGTATGCCAATGAACCAATCCCAAACACAACAAATAGATCAACTGACCCCTTAAGAAAACCAAGTGTGCCTAGATTAGTATAAAAAATATACTCACACTTTTCTTCGATTAATCATCTTGCAAAAGATAAGTTAGTAGTTTAATGCTCTAGTCTTGGAAAAACAATAGCAAGCTACACAAAAAGTTGATTAGAAGCTAAAGAAAATGATGAAAAGAAGATAAAAGTTAGCTCTGAGGGGGTTGGAACACTTAGACCAACAATAAGGGCGATGCATGGGGGATGGTCCAATCCCTTGCATAAGGGGTTTGTGAGTGGAGCCCTCAGAGATTTTTTTTTGGAAAAGGAAAGTATAAAGCGTTATGTAAAAATTTATTGAAAACTAATGTTTTTATATGTTTTGTGTTTGTTGATGTAGAGAGTGGAATTTCCTAAGAACAAAGGGGATTCTCCTCTTTAGACCATGTAGATTCACCCCTATAACTTGCACAAATCTGCCTCTAGAGGTCACACATCTTCCTCTATGTCTCATGCAATCACCTATGTAGAGACGAGAATAATTAAGACATGGATCTACCTTTGAAGGAAGCATATTCACCTCTATAGTACCTTGGGTGGATACCTTCATGGGTTTTCCTATCCATTAGTGAGTCAACCTATATGTAATGAAGATCTTGAAGCCACGCATGTGTTTGCCTCTATAAGTGGCAGGTTCACCCTTATAGGTCATAGGTCCACCCATTGGACAGATTCGCCTTTGTGATCATTTAGTTGCCTTTGTAGTGCATTGGACTAATGTCTTCACATATCTACCTTTGAATGTCCACCCTTGAAAATTGAAGATTGGAGCCAAACACATGTCTTCCTTTGTGAGGAGCGGGTCCACCCTTGTAGGTCATGGATCTGCCTGTCAAGCAGATTCACCTCTGAAACTTGAAAGAATCTAAACATACAAAATGTCAAACAAAAAACATAAAAATATCCATGATGTGGGTCCCACCAGGTGTGCCAGAAATGTGTGGTGTGTTTTTACGCTATCTAAAATGTAAGAAATAAACTCAAGAAAAAGAGAAAAACCAAAGACAACGCTTAGATTAGGGCCTAACGATGAAACTCAACTTGAAAATGCAAAAAAAGACAAATGTTATCTTGTTGAGTTTGATAAGTTTGTTTTCCCCTTTGATGTGATTAAATGTGTGCTCTAGAACAAATTCGATAGCATAGCGACTTGTTTTTGCTTGATTTGGATGCAAATATGGTTGGGTTTGGCTATGGATGGAAGATGGTGGTGTGTGTTTAAGAGATTGAGATTAATGTGTTGAAGTGTTGAATGAGTGTGTTAGATGCAAAAATGACTAAGTGTTAGTCATTTAGCCAAGGGAGATGGGAATGGATGGTGGAGATTAGAGCTAGGATGAGATCGAAACCCACAAGAAGATGAAATTTGTCATCACATAGGAAAGTGGGACAAGGGGAATTAAAATTTCCCATTTAATCTTCATAAGGATAGTAAAAGGAATTAAAAATTCCTTGAGGGATGTGGGTAGGAATTAAAAATTCATCTAGACATTGGGTAAATAAATAGAATTTAAAATTCCATTTGGGGATGTGGAGAGGAATTAAAAATTCCTCAAAAGGTTTTGGGTGAATAAAATGGGCTAGCATTTATTAGGGTGTTGACCAAAGGGTTAGGTTAGGCTAATTAATCAAGGTTTGGGATGTGCAAGTGAGGGATTAAGAAGATGGTTAGCCTAATGGAGAGAAATTAGGGGCCACTTGCATATTATGGAGGATGTGACACCTCCTAATCATGGATTAGGAGCATGCAAATCCTTAATCCAAGATTATGCAAATTAATCAGGATTAGAGGAAGTTTATGGAGAATGTGACACAAGGGAAATTAAATAAATAGATTATTTATTTAATTTTTGGAGGAAAGGGATAAGTGATGGGAGTAAATAATTAAAGGTAATTATTTACTTTAGGATGAAATTTATAGATGATAGAAGAAATAGATTAGGATGAAGGAATAAGGGATAATGAATATTAATTAAATAATGAGGTATTATTTAATTAATATAGAGGATATGAAATTGGTTGAAACAAGGATAAATTGATCAAATGAAAGTGATCAATTTTCATGTCTACAGTTTACATGAAGATTTTAGAAGAAGAAATATAATACAAACTATCAATCTCAGATTTGATATAATGGATCCTTGAATATTTCCTCTTGAAAGTGAGAATGTCAATTTCAAAAGACATAGAAAAATAATTAAAAAAAATATAACCATGGAAAAACTAAAAGTGAAGAAATGAATTACATGGGAAAAAATTAAACAATATTTGACATGGACTATCTTATTGAAATTTGAAGATAGTTGACTATAAGTTCTTCTAGAAGTTTAGATATAAATTATTCTACATACTTGATATGTGTGCCAAATAAAATACACATCTTTCGTTACAAGACCATAATAAACTATTGGATAGGGTGTGAAATATCACAAGATGCTTCTCGGAAGCTACGTGTAGTTAAAAGAGTAGGGCACTGAATGATATAGATGCTCTTTGGTTCATAAATGGAGCTTTTTAATGGTTGGATAATATCTCACCATCAGAATTATTAAGAAGAAAGAGAGCTAATGCTTGGTTAATGCTTCGTTCCATCATAATTTAATGCTAGATGTTATAGTTGCCAAAAAGATATGGATAACTTGATTTGTAATAATCTCGTTTGACGTCCTTTATTTGGCATGTCTGGTTTGGAGCCATGCAAACATCCAACTCTCATCCAGAGTTCCGCTGTGGCACGTCATGCCGGTTAAAAGTTGGTCGCACGTCTCTGTGTGGTTTATATTAATAATAATACGGCAATTATGTTATTAATCCTCTTTCCTTTCAAGTGGATAAAGGGCACGTAAAGCTTCATGGACTGATGGACGTAAACAAGGACCAGCATTCAATGCACGTTCCACAACACCCGATTAGGGTTTGGATTGACGTTTGTCCAGGACATAAGCCCAGTGAGTTAAATTTGCAGTGTTTGGATAATTCGTTGATGGTGCGTGTACTGAGAGATATTCCTTCCTCATTATCCCATCTGTGATATTAGTCACTCGATACAATGAGAAATCGGGCCTACTGCTTTTAAAAGGTAGTTGATTAAAGTTGATTTGCTTAGCGACATGATATTTGAGTGTATTTTATACAGTTTTAGTGTCTGTTATATCATAATTTATGATATCGGTTATGGTACTGCGATCAGCTTTCAGTCACTGCTTTAGGCCTCCTCCTTATCCAAAACTTGCTAACCAGCTCTACACCCAGTACTACAAGCCCATGGTTTTTGGATAAGGACGAAGTACACGAATGCGAGGAGCAGTGCATGATATTGATTGAGTTTATATTAAGTATTATTGGTGTTTCTATATGTATCTATAGTATTATTATAGATAAGATTAATTTTATTTACTTAAAAGTTATTTTATATTATTTAAAAATTATTTTTCTATTATGTCTATGGAGATATAAAATTTTGTGTATTGTTTATTATAGAAATATTATTAATAGCATGAAGTTTCCACAGTCTATTACAATGGTGCGTTGAAATTTCTTATTGAAACTGCGTGCAATTTTTTACATCAACTATTTGGATCATACTCCATGATCCATCACTCTTCGCTCTATCTACATTGCATCTTGATGATGAATCATGAAGTATGATCTAAAACATTGATGTAAGAAATTGCACACATTTTCAATCTAGAAATCTCAACACACTATAGAAATATTATGTTTATTATTGAATTTAATAATTTGATGTGCTAATGGCTATCAAATTTAAAGTAAAAGCTAAGAGTTTTGTGTAGCATGTTACCATTATACTTTCACTCCTTGCTACCATTGTAGAATGTTGTTCGACATTAATTAAAATAATTAAGAACAAGAACAACTTTAAGAAACCCCCCTAGGAAAAAGGTGAATCTTGTATAATTCTTGAAAAAAATATTACTTTTATTGATGATTTTATATTTTTTTGGAAAAATGAAAATCAATTAATGAATCTATTGTGATCACTTGAAGTTTGTAGAAAATATTGGTGAAACATATATTTATTGATACCAATAAAATATTTTCAATGGCAAATTAAACCTAGTTTCAAACCAATAAGATATTTTCATTGGTTAATTAAACTTGTTTTCAAACCAATAAAATATTTTCATTACTGAATTAAACCTGTATTAAAACCATTAAAATATTTTCGTTGGTGAATTACACTTGTGCTGCAACCAATAAAATATTTTCATTAGCGAATTAAACTTGGACTCAAACCAATAAAATATTCGTTTTGGTGAATTCAACTTGTATTAAAAACAGTAAAATATTTTTGTGCTAGATTAAATTAGTTTGTGAATAAAAAATCATAGCATGGATGGTAAAATTATCAAATACTATTTATCATTTTATTTTGAGACGGATTTTTAACACACCCAAATTATTACATAAAGTTTTTGGAATGGAGGCAAGTGTCAAAACATTTATAAGTTTTGATCATAAATTAGTGATGTTTATTGTGACTTGTTAGTGTAAATTGATAATGACTAAGGTAAAGAAAGCTATTTAATTCTCTATCTTTTCAATGCTTCAAAGTACTTTGTCTGAAGCTAGATGCCAGTGCAACTAACATTTGTAATGGCTCTCGCATGTGCTATTGTCACATCTTGTTTTTTCTTGCATAAACTTAATTAATAAATGAATAGAACTAGTTGAGACTATTGGATGATTATCTTATGACTGTTTGATTATGGATAAATATGTTTCAAAATTAAATGTTATTTTTAAATTATTGAAATTGAAATGGAGATGAGATGTTATGTGCGCATGCTTCGGCTATAGTTTTATGGAATAATCTATTGACGTAAATTTGAGTGTGAATGAGTGCAAGAACCTATCAAAGATGAAAAAATGGTTGAGCTAGGGGTACTCTAACTCCTTGGAAATTAATAGTATGATAGAAAGCTAATGCATTCGCATGCCCATGAAGTTGTATTCTTCTTGCATTGTGTATATTATGATTGCATTATGTTATTATGGTCACATTATTATTTTATGTATAATGATTATGTTTTATAGCTATTATATGTGAAGGTTAAATTACTTGGAAAAATAAAAATATGTCATATCATTTTTATTTTAATAAAAATAAATTCAATTGGAAAAAATAAATATATGTCTTATGGTATTTTATTTTTGAAAACTAAATTGATTAATTATAAAATTATAAAAGATTTTATTTTAAATTAAATTGCATAAATTATATATATTAATAATAATATGATGATATAATATTATTATTTATATATATACAATTAAAAATATAAAAGGATTATTAATAAAATATGTAAAAAAAATTAAAATTAAACTACATGAATATTATTAAAAGAAAAAAAAATTATTAAATAAGCTTTAAATAATTTTTTTTTATTAAATATGTTTATAAAATAAATTCAAGAATTGCATGAAATCATACAATGGGCAAGTAAAATCTTAGTTCTAAAATTAAGAATTGAAGCTAAAATTAATTTGCATAAAATATTAAATGATAAAATGGACTTGAGAGGTCGACCTTTCATCATTATTAGGAAAATTATTGGAGGAGTTTGACAATGACCAAGGAATAATAGAGAGGCATAGTAGTGGCTAAAGGGTTTTCTCCACTTATATGACTATAACATTGAGTAAGGAATTAGTGACACTAGGTTTCCTTCAATACTCTTTACTTTACCTTCTTGCTTTTTTATCCATGCATATTTCATATCACTTAGATAATTATATATTGTTGCATATAGTAAGACTTGTTATGACTGTACTTCCCACATTATTGTGCCAAATCAGTCACTATACTTTTAGAAATTTATTTATATCATTTTTTGTGCAAACTTCCTAATTGCCAAAATCTAAATTTAATCTTTTTCTTCTTGCTTGTGTTAGAGTTGATTTTGCATTTCCTACCATTATGTAATGTCCCTAACATATAATTTTAACAAGACTAATTTACATATGAACACAAATACAAAACTCTAATATATTGATAAAATTCAAAACCTCTTTCACATATATGATATATCAATTACAACTCACAAAAATGATCTAGAAAGATATAAAAAATGAGCACAAATCAACAATAGTATTGTTATCTTCCCTACAAAATCCTTGAAGCTCAAATGCAATCCATGAATGAGAATGCCCTCAAGAACCAAAGGGGTTTCTTTCTCCAATCCTAGTGAACATTGGGTTTTCATCCAATTGTACCATAGAAAAAAGGCAACTTGCTTGATTTGGGGAATAATTGACGAGGCCTTGATTTAGTGTTGCAAAGTATTTTACATGTCCACATTGGGTCTTGGACCCTTGTAAATGCATCTAACGATATCTTGTGAAGGTGTTGTAAAGTGTTGTAAAAGACTTTCATGCCTTTCTAGACCTAATGAACCCATTTTCCTTTAATTCAACATTATAAAATGTATTTAATTACATTATAACATCAGTCTAGAAGGATTGTAAACTAAATTTGACTTCAACCTAGTGTTGTAATGTGTTTTACACATTCACATTGGTTCTTGTGCCTTTCTAGGCTATGTGGACCTCATTTTAGTGTTGTAAAGTGTATTTAATCATGCTTTTGCATTGAATTCTATGTCCCAAGCCCTGATTGGTCTTCACATCATTATTAATAGGGCCCTATTACCCCATATTATGCATCCTAAGGCATAATTTGATAAAATACCCAACAAAGTCATCATATAAACCTTATTTCCTTACTTCCTAGCATCCTAGCTATCAAATGGGCCCCACTGGTACTAATTCACCATATGTGGTGAATGAGTCCCTACTAGGTGGGACTGATTCACCCAAGGTGGTGAATGAGTCCCATTTGGGCCGTTTTTGACTTTTGTGCGAGAAAAATTAGGTTTTAAGTTTAATTTTTCTTCATGTCAGCCTGAGGGATCCAATTTATGAGAAAATAAGGTGAATTACCTATAAAATCAAGTCTCTAAACCCTAAATCATAACCATTATTCATTATTCATCCATCATTCTTCCATCTCAAGTCAAGCAAGTTAGGGTTTCATCATTTCAAGTCATTAAGATAACAATTTTTAGAAATTCAAGGGTAGATTCTTCATGTTTTGTTGCAAACATTCAAGATAAATCTTCATGGAATGGTAATAAATCCATTATTGCATGCTTCATTACATTCTTTTCTCATTTTGGTTTAATTACCTAAAGGGGGTTTGACCAAGGCAAACCCCCATGCCCTAACATTCAACATTTCTCTCTCTCTTGTCTTGTGTGTTTACAGATTTAGACATCTTGGAGGCTTAGAAATCATTGAAGATTGCATTGCAAATTTTTTCAATTCATCTCTTCATTGGATAACGAAAAATATCAACAAAAAGTCACCTTCAGGCCCAAATTTGATAGTTTCAAAACCAGACACTTGGAGAAGCAGAAAGTGCAGACCGAAGACTCATGTTTCCACCTTTGAATCTTCAAAAATTCAAAAGTGGACTCATTCACCATGGGTGGTGAATGAGTCCCACTTCCAAGCCTAATTTTGGTTTTCTACATTTTTGGATACCCATTTGTCCGAAATGGGTTCTGAAACAGTTTCATAGAATTGGGACTAATTCACCTAAAATGGTGAATGAGTCCCACTAGGCCTAAAAATCAGCATCAATATCATTCCAGAAGTCATTTCTAGCCTCCATCCATATCTCAGGTGCACACTTTCAATTTCATCCATTTCTGTTCAGTTTTGTTCACATTTCTAGGTGTTTTTGCATTACACAATGTCTTTTCAAACATCTTGCATTTCAATAGTTTCCATTTGATAATCAATACCTTTCATTAGTTTTCTACATTTAAATCAGTTTATTTAGACATATTGCATCCATATAACATTAATCTTTGAATGTGAACATTGCATTTTGGCTCATCTTTCTCCTTTTAGGTGAAAAACCCTAGAAGTACTAGAAAGACCTTTGGAAGCAAAAATCTTTGTTACACCAATAAACACAAACTCCTATGGGTTTTCATCCACAGAAGGGTTTAAAACACAAGTGTCCCAAAATATAGAAAAATGACATAATAATTCAATGTCATTACATGAATTGACTTCTTACACTTTATGCTAGTAGTTCCCTTAAGAAATAGGTCAAGCTTGAGCCAAAGTGGTGCCAAAGCCCAACATTTGAATTTCACACACCACACTAGGTCAACCTTAAGGCCAACATAGATTCTTTTGGATTTAACATGTCATCCTACAAACCTATCCACATGCTTCTCTGGCCCCTTTTTTCTTGAAACTTCACAATCGATGTTGCATGATCTGGGGGTGTCTTATCCATTATTCTTGTTGAAATAGGTTTCATTTTCCTGGCATAGTTATCTTTAGATAATAATATCTTTCTGGCAACTGATCCATTTCCACTAATATTTGGATGTGATGTGTATGTGTCAGATCGTGGATGTTATATTCCAAATCGCACTTGTCAAAAAGTGCTCCTTTGTTAGAATGCAGAGGGATTTTTGGAAATGATTCTACTTTGGTATAACAAGCCTAGACTAGTGATCTTCTGATGGTGATGTCTTCTCGATATATGATCCTTTTTCCATGGTCTTTGGATATGATGTGTGGTTTTTATTGAAGATGTTATGTTCTAAAATGTAAGCAGGGTTGTGCTCCTATAGAGGAATGTGGTAGGATTCCCAGATTCCACTCTATAATTATTTTTCAAAAAAATGGCTCATGACATAGAATAAATTAATGGATTACATGTGGTTGTGTTGTGCATTGACAGTTATAGATTTTAAACTATTAACTAAATGAAATCCCAACCTAGCTCTATCTCATGCCCAATTCTAAGCCTTTTTATTGTTGTTAAACTTATTCACCATTCCCTTCTTTCTTGTAGCACTAGAAAGGGAGTCAACTTGTAGCATATAACCAGTGAATTGACCCTCATTGCACAAGAAACATAGACCATTATTTGCAACCTATATTGCATTCTATGATCTTCATTTCAACATAGTTTTAAATGTTTTTGAAAATTCTTTTAATTTAACACTCATAGGTTAACTCACAACCAAATGGTATGTTTTCATTGAAAATCTACCTCCTTTCCAAGTTTGACCAAATAGAATTACCAACTATTACCAACTTTCTTTTTGTGCCATATATTCCTTAAGTTGCTATCATTGTATTTTTTAAACCAGTGTAATGCAATAGAGGCCACCATAGCAAGCTGCAACCTACTTGAATAAGAAACCTAAGTTTAAACCCAAATTCATTCCAGTCAATGTTAATGGAAGTGCCTCTCTTACCCATACCTCCAATTAGTAGTTAAATTTTATTTTTTTAAAATATAATTGAATACCAAAAGGTTATGGGGTGGCACATATCTTTGGGTAGCATGATTGAAACTTAAAAAGGCTCAAGCTTAATATCAAATCACCCTCTGCTATTTCCTAGACCATTGTAGCTCTAAAACTGTGCTAAAAATCTGCATACCTATGCAACCATGTGGATTAGAAATATGTGTGGAAATTTTCATTTTATATGTGCTTTAATTGATATTTAATTTATTGCTTTAAAAACTAGATCAGTTAAGATTAATAATACAATGAAAAAAAGAGACTATAATTTTCATTGAAGTGACTTTCCTTAACAACTCATCATGGTATCTAGCTGAAGGAGTGCAACAAATTCATGAGGTATATTGTGAAATTAGATTTAAATTATATAAGATTAGCTACACTAGTATTTTAATTATTTTTCTTTTAAATTTACATAAATATTTTATAGATATACAACTTTTATTTTAGTAATACCATATGTTACAAACTGAATCTTATGATTAAACCTGCCAGACTATTAAACTTAGTCATTATTGCATACAAATGAAAATAGTATTATCTTTATATTAAATATTGCACGACATTGATATTAGTGATGCATGAACTCTAATCATTGCATGAAGTAGAAAATGTACATAAGTAGGAAAAAAGAATGCATGAAAGATTTACATATAATCATTTACATGAAAGAAAATAGTATTAATTTAATTATGATCATTATGCATGTTATTATCTTCTATTTGAATTTGCTTTACCTTTCAGAATAAGGTGCAAAATATGGACCAACAAAGAAGGTCGATCCTCTTTTTGGGATCTTTTGATTTATTCTAGTGCTTTGGCCAAAGCCATGTGTTTATTGAAATATATGAAAGTTACCTAGAAAATTTATTTATATGATTCTCTACCATATCCTTATAGTAGTACATTGCAAGTTCATGATATAAATGCATGTAGATATATCAGGTTGCACCAGAATTTCCTCCAGCTTTTTCTTTCTAAGTTACTAGGTACTTCATGTAGGGTCAGGTATTATTCGATTGGGAAGAATTTTGTGGAAGTGTAAGCTTCATGGTTGGATGGAAAAGTGCATGAGCCATGTTCTTGTCTCTTGATTTACAAATGACTGTGAGGGTTCATGGTAGTCAAAGACTATATTATTTGTATCCTCACACCATTATTATATCATTGATTGCATTTGTACTTCTAAATTGTATAATTATTTGACTTCATGGCATGAGAGATATAGTTTTACTTTTGTATATCATATATTATGTGTTTTACCCTAGATTATGCACTACACATATGAGGATGTGCTATGAAATTTATTTATCTAATGAAGTTGTTTTATTTTTTCTATATTTATGAGATAATGGGTTATTATTTATTTTTCATGAGATTGTTTTGGGTCATGATCCTTATAGCTACTACCAAGTGTTGGTGTCTTGGGTATGTGCAGGATCATCATGGAAAAAATAGGCCCTTAAGCGGCAAAAATTTTAGAAAAATCAAAGTTAGGCAACTTGACGTAAAAATTTGAATAAGTTATCAATATTATTTCAAAAATATATAATAGAATTTGTAGCAAATTGAATGTAGTTTCTAAACTACTAGGTTTTTTTTTAAAAATCTGTTTGGTGAAAATTTGAAATTTCAATGTAGTAGTACTTAAATTTGGGGAAAAAATAAAGAAGTAGGTGTCTTCTGACCACCTAACTACAATAAAATGATAATATTTTTTTATAATATTTTAGATATAAGTAGAGGACTCATGTCCCAATGTGATGCATATTTTTTGTAATTTTTTTCCAAGTAAATAATTAATTATGAATTTTTTATTACAAATTTTAAAAAATAAAAAAAAGTCTTGTATGTCTAACCACGTTAACTTTGTCAAAACTTCATGATTTTTTTTTTAAAAATCCTATAGTATGCGAAGCATAGAATGTGACACATGTTTTGGATTCAAAAAAAGTGACACCGTTTGAAAGCTATAGATGCTATTCAATCATCCTATCAATAAGGACTTTAGTTGTAATTCAAATAGAAAATAAATAATAATAATTTATTAAATTCAAAGTAAAACATAATTTATATTGGTGGAAAGTTGAGAATCTCCTTTAAAAACCCTTTTCGTTTCATCAATTTTGGGTAAAAAAAAAATCGTCAGCCACATACCCTACAAAAACCCATCATATCGCCACTTTTTGTCCCATCATGATCCTGCACATACCCTCTTTATCCTTTATTTTTCAACTATATATTTCATGGTCATGCATTCATTTTTCCTACTTATGTTCTTTTTGCATGCTTCTATTCTTTTGGTTTGAAATGGGGTCCTAGTTTAGAGTGTTTATATCCCTTGTCACCATTAGAAAGTGAGAGACAATTTACCTTTCTTAGGGGAGAATTTGCATCATTTTTCTTATATCGATGTGATCATGTGGCATTGGCTATTAAAATGGCACTTGGCATAAATTGGCTTCATAATAATCCTTCAGCTCTCCCATCTAAGGTCTCTTCTTTATTTGTTTCAAGTCTAATGGATGTTCTTTGGTGTGCAGAACTGATCAAGTTCCTTGCTGGGATTTATTTCTAGCCTTCTATCTTCTCATTTTATCCTCTATTTGAAGCTTTGGAGAACTCCAATTTTAGCTCTAGTTTATCCATATCCAATGAATTTCTTGACAAGGATAAGCTACTAAATAGTGACACTATTGTCTCAATTCTATATGTGATGGTAAATGGACTTGTTGGTGACAACCCTTATGATTTTAGTAGATCTTTGAATGTTTTGTGTTTTATTGTGGGTGAATCATTATAGGTTGAGGCATATAACTTTTTTAATTCAATTTATTTTCTCATAAAGCATGCTGAAGAGGACCCACATGCATGTCCTCTCTTTCTACCACCTTTTGATCTTGCACTTGCTCAAGTGAGTGTTGTACACAATAGTATTTTTTTACCATCTTGGGTTTCTATGATGTAATCTTTTTCTTCAATTTTAATATAAATTTTATTGTGGAACTAGCCATTTTTATAGTGGTATCTAGCAATTTGACATTGGGTTTTTGTATTAAATTATTAATCATTTGTAAAATTTTGTCATGGTGTGGAGGTCATGGGTCTGGTTAGGCCCTAATTGTATCTAGCTTTTGTGAGCACAATGTTTGATAACATAATTTTCATATTATTAACATAGCCACATAGAGACGTGCGACCAACTTTTAAGAAGCATGATGTTGAATTTTACTTTGAATTTGTTCAATTTTTTGTATTGAAATTATATGCAATTTTTTATATCAACATTTTGGATTGTACTCCATAATCCATCACTCTTCTCTCTATCTACATTGCATCTTGATGACGGATCATGGAGTATGATATGAAACGTTGATGTAAAAAATTGCACACGATTTCAATCCAAAAATCTTAGCACACTATAGAAATATTATGTTTACTATTGAATTTAATATTTTGATGTGTAAATGTGTATCAAATTTAAAATCAAAAGATAATATTTTTTTTTAACACGCTCATACCATTATACTTTCACTCCTTGCTACCATTATAGAATGTCATTTGACATTGATTAAAATAATTAAGAAGCATATTTTTACATAAATTGTTAAACTTACTGAATGACAATAATAATAAATATAAT
This sequence comes from Sequoia sempervirens, assembly GCA_007258455.2. Classification (NCBI taxonomy): domain Eukaryota; kingdom Viridiplantae; phylum Streptophyta; class Pinopsida; order Cupressales; family Cupressaceae; genus Sequoia; species Sequoia sempervirens. The sequence continues at coordinate 169,334 of VDFB02286248.1, read as the reverse complement.
TGGTTATGAATATGAAAGATATCACTCAAATGAGATATTTATACATGTCAATTTTAACATTTGAAATAATTAACTATGATATAAATTATGTTTTATTCAAATTAATATTTATAATTAACAATACGGAATATTATAAAATTATTAATAAACAAAAATATTTACAACTAGATATATTTAAAAGGTATATATTTATATTTTTTACAAAATTATTAAACATAATATTTGATGAATAATATTATAAATATTTATTTATCAACCATTTTATAACACTTTTAAACATCACCAGTATTTTTAAAAATAAATTATTCATAATAAATTAATTTAAATATATAATTAATAAGAACACACAAAATATTAAATTTCATATTAAAAAATTTAACTAAAATAAATATTTATATTTTATTTAAATTAATTCCTATAGAGTTTATAATTTCTCAAAATTTATTACACCTATACATCTAGACCTCTCTTTATAACCTAATCATAATAAGACCACCTAATCATAATAAGAGAGGAATATTCTTCAAACATTAAAACCTCATTGAATGATAAATACCTGTCAATTAAATGAAAGATTCATGTCATAGTCATTGATTTAATACTAAAAAGTATGATTTAACATAATGAAATGACAATATCTCATTATTTTTTTCATATTCTTAATTTTGTAGAAAAAAATAAAATATCAATAAAGAAGAAAAAATGATATGTGATCATTAAGAGTTTCCAAGTCTAAGGAGTTTTAGAGAAAAGTGTTTCTAGCTTAATATAATTGTTCATTCATTTTTCTATATTTAGGTACTATTGGATAAGTTTTCTATAATTTTTTTATGTTGAATAGTTTGGATAGGTTTAACTTCTTTACTTGGTTTAACATATTTTTGGAAAAATATTGGGTTTTATTTTGGGTATTTTTTATTTTCACCTATTTTTTAAAGTATTCATGTTTATATTTTTCTATTTCATACAATTTCAAAAAAATATTTCAATATTTCTATTTATAGCTACACACGTTTGACCATGAAACAAGAGAGATTTATTATTTATTATTGCACTATAAAAGGATTGAGTTTTTGCAATAGGGAAAAAATTTACTAGGCTAATTTTTTTAATTATAAATGTTTTTCCAAATAGAAATATTGTATATTATCTAATCTTTCTATTATCCTATAGTTTTCAAAATGTATATGCACTACTTCTATTGTATATTTTTATTGGTTTCTTTTTCTTTATAGATACCATGGACCCAAAATGAAAGGCACAACTCCCAAAATATAGATATCTAATAATTATTCTATGGATTTAAAAAAAATTATATTTCAATTACCTCTACTATTTCTTTAACAAGTTTGATGATTCAAATTTGAAAGAAGATGATGATGTAGTGGAACAAATTGACAAGGTAAGAGAGGTGAGATGGTTTGATTTACACAAGACCACAAGTAAGACTAGTGTTTATTCCTATATATAATTTCTTAAGGACATACTCAGTGAACACACTATCTCAAAATGAAATATTGAAAATGTAGAAGGTAAATAAAATATAATTTATAGGATATTTTTAGAGTTAATATTGAGGCTTTTCTATCTACAAGTCAAATATGAAAATTATTTTTCATATACATGGTTATGAAACCATCTTATTTCTGTGCAATTAAATAAAAAGTGTGTATATACCTAAACAAATTTCATCAATTAACTCTATAATGATTCACAATTTTAAAAAGATTCAAAAAATATCAAAAGGTTTTAAAAAAAATAAATCTATGACCATACTTATAACAACTTAAAACTATCTCCTAAAATAAAATTTCTAATTTTTGTAAACAATGCTTTAAATAATAATACAAAATTGTTAAGAAAAGTTAATAGATTTCATGAAGATGGCTATAAATAATATCGCTTATTCAGCACACTCCTCCTTGATGTTTAACACACTAATTCATCTCAATGTTTTAAAAACTATTTTTTTACAACTATCTTTGTAAAGATATCTCCAAGTTACTATTGAGTGTATGTATTTCAATTAAACTTCTTTCTTTTGATCCAAATTTTGAATGAAATTATATTTAAAATTAAACTTCTTTGACCTACTGTGATGGAATATATGTTTGGCCAACTTGACAGTGCTCTTTTTTATCACAATACATAAGTATATACTAATTATTTTCATCTTATTTCATCTAAAAAATTTGAGATTCATAATCCTTGTGTCCATGTGTAGGTGATTGTAATACATTTTTCTTCTACAAAATAAAGGGGAACTAATTTTTTGTTCTTTGATATCTATATAACCAAACTTGAACCAATTGAAACACAATTTCCAACATGAAATTCTAATCACCTAAACTACTTGCCTAATCCAAATCACTAAACCTAACAAGTTAAAAAATTTTAGAAGTATAAATGAATATCAAAATTATTAGTACCTTTCACATACCTAAATATGCTATTGGCTACCTTCATATGAGTTTCAAATGGATTAGTCAGATACCTCATAACAAGACAATCTTAATAGGTAATATCTAGTCTTGTGTGAGTTAGATATGTTAAGCTTCCAATAATAATTATATAATTTATCTCATAAACTATTTGAGAACCATATTATTTACATAACACAATTCCATTATAAATTGTAGCTAAGAATAGTTATAAGGTCACCCATGGCTATCTTCTACAATTTTACATAAATCCAATATATTTGAATGATATGCTTAGCATGCTTATGTTGCACACTCAAATGATTATGATGTTTATGATTTTCATAATGAGATCTCACCTAACCTTGATCTTATAAGATACATCTATCCAACATTTCATGGTTATATTTCTTACCCTTTCATGAAAACTTTGGGGGCATATCGTCATCTATCTTTATATGTGCTTTCATGAGGATATCTTTAGTACTTTTTCTTATGTTATTACATGGCACTATCTTTATATTTTATATGACCATTTAAATAAATTCATCTTTATATACTTGTAAGTTGTAGAATGGGGGAAACACGAATTAAATAATGCATCTATGCTTCTAAATAAGATAATTGCATCTAAAACTTAATAAATTTAAACTAATCTAAACTAAGAAGCTTCAGAAATCTATCCTATTGCTCTCTAACTCTAAAGACTTCTCTAATTTACTTAGCTCTCAGATTTGTAAGCTAATAAAACCATTAAAGTGACACTTAGAGAATGAGAAATGAATTATTCTACTCTAATATGATCTAAATGTGCAAATTCTATTCTAATGGCAGCCATGACTGCAAATGCTTGATGATTGAATGCTGCTTGATGGATGCTGGAATGCTGGATGGTTTGGATGCTTGAATGCTTTGGAAACCTGCAGAGTAAGATTGCATTAGTTGGGGTCCTTTTCTTGTAGCCCAAGAGCTGTATTTATAGCTTTCACGGCAGCACAATTGCACAGGAAATCGGGATGAGGGGCTGTGATTTCCTCTGGAGAATCCAAAGGCATGGGATGAGAAGAAGGAGCTGATCATGGAGAATGGTTTCTCCCCATGAAAACACCAGGCAAGATAAGAGGGAAGGTGGGTGGAAGGTTGTTGAGAGAACTTCCTGCAAATTTTTTCTGAAACTTTCCCGTGAATGGCAGTGCCATTAATTTGATTGGTGAGAAATAAATATTTATTGGTGAGTGAATAGTGCAAATTTTATGCATAAATTTAAATATTTTTAATTTATTTAAATTTAGCAAAAGGAGGAATAAATAATTTAATAAATCAAACTATAGGGTTTGTTTTATTAAATTAAAAGGAGAATGATAATTAAATAAAAGATTTTTAGCAATCTTTATTTAATTAAGAAGAAAAGTGATTTTAAATAACACAATTTATTTAAATTGTGTATTTAATTTTAAGGTAGAAGAAATAATGATAACAATTAAATAAAACAAAGTTTTTAATTTTGTTTATTTAATTAAGAGAGAAATAATATGATGAAAATGATAATAATTAAATAAAATAAAGTTTTTAATTTTGTTTATTTAATTAGGAGAGAAAAATAGAAGAATTATAAATGAACTTAATATAAATAAATATTTCTATTTATTTACTAATTAGAAGAATTTAAGATTAATTAATCAAATAAGTCGTATTCAATCAATTAGATTCTCCAGACCATTTTTAGGTTTCTACATTTTGCCCCTCTTTGAAGTGATGTGTTTACGCAGTGCTTCAAAGAATGATTTTGCCTCAACTGCCAGTATTGACGAAAGGTTTTTAAAGCATGCCCCAGACTTGCCCCAGATGATGAATTTCGAAATGATAGTGATATATGCCCCCTCGGGAGATAAATTGATGAATTTTGGATTTTTTATGATTTTTCAAGAATTTCAAATTTTTCTGATGATTTGATGATTTTGATAATGGTTTGATGAAGAAACAATGATGAAACAATTTATCTCTCGATAAAGAAATAATGATTCCTCTAGTTGATTATGATGATGATTGATGATCCTGATAGCTTAGAAGATTATTGATCTCATGATAGGTGAGATTCAATGATTGATTGATGATTGATTGACCTCATGATAGGTGAGGATCAATGATTGATTGATTGATAATTGACCTCATGATAGGCGAGGATCAATGATAGAGGCTCACAAGATTTGATCAAAGTCTCATAAGAGCTGATTCAGATTTGATTAGGCAATGTGGTTTGACTTCTTTGATTGATTGATATGCCCCAGTATAAGATTGATTAATGTACTGGGACTTGATGATGCAAAATGATGAATAGAATAGGGGATGGGATGAGGAAGAGATAATGAAAGGAGAAGATGAAAAGTAAGTAAGCACAAATGGATTCAAGGATAAACATGATGTTACCCTAGTCAAGTTGCAAGCCAAGATTGATTGATGATGATGATAAGAGTGTTGTTGATGAGGGAAGGATACATCCCAAAACAACACAAAATGATAGGGAAGGATACATCCCGATGATGATGATGATGATGATGATGATGATGATTGGATAAAGGCTTGTAACAAGATTGGGAACAAAACCAAGGATGTGATTAAATGATTTGTGCTAGAATTAATAGATTAAGATGGGATGGAATTTGAGATGACTGAAATGAAAGAAAATGATTCAAAAAGAGATGATATCCTAAGAAATATTGAAGAGATGGTGATATGATGTAGAGAGGGAATACTTGTAGCTTTTGAAATAATCTATAAATGCATATGCAAGACTAATATGGATGCAATCTATTTTAACCATGCAATTCTAAGTGTCATTTCAATAATCTTTTGATTTTGCTTTATATCATCACTGAGCTTTTAAAAATGTTGAAAGAAAATACAAGCATCAATGATATGAGATAGACCAATGATGACCTGAGTATTTCTTTCATGATATTTGATATTGCAAGCGAACACAAGCATCAAGGTATAAGATAGACTAATGATGACCTGAGCATTTCTTGCGTAAACAGACAAGAATTAATCATTTTCTTAAGTGAATTGGAATGTCATCCATGATACTTGGTAGAGCACTTCCTGCGACCATTCACAAAATAATAATGATTAACTCACAAAACAACAAACAAAGAAAAGGTATCATTCTTCTTCCTTACTTCTCTAGTTCAATACATCATCGAGTAGCTCCAAAGAAATGATAAGCAAATGAAAAAAATGAAAAGCACAACAATTCAAACTCTACTTAATGTATTTTCAAATCATTATTCAGATTAGATCATCAGTGTTGAGATGTGTTTGCTGATGTGTGCATGATATTCCCAACCGTTTGACCCAATGATGTGACCTAAAAGTCCTATCCTAGGGGTCTCGGGGACTGATCAAAGATTAGTCTTGCCTATGTTATACACGCAGAGACCACGTAGTTCGACTGACACAGACTCTACTTTTGACTGATGTAGACTCTATTTTTGTGTTTTTGATTTTCTGATGTTTTTGGATTTTGATTTTTCTGATGTTTTTGGATTTTGAATTTTTTGATGTTTTTGGATTTTGGATTTTCTGATGTTTTTGGATTTTGGATTTTCTGATGTTTTTGGATTTTGATGTATTGCCACTTGATGTTGTCATGTTTGACTGCCCTTCCATGCAAGCTGAAAGTCTACTTGCACTAGATAACACTAGGATGTTGCCCCCAAGCTAGGGTAAAACATGGTGTCTCTGCTATGATATGGATAGTGAGAATCTCAACTGATAGATGGAAATGATATGAAAGGAAACAATCGTAACACTGTACCCAGTAGATAGAGAAGTTTGGTGAAAATCACAAGTAACGCCTGTTTGTCAGGTTTTCATCACTTGTTTTTATTGTGTCCTCTTTCATTTTCTTTTTGTATTTTTTTTTTTTTTTAATTTTTTTTTTTTTTTATATTTTCCCTTTTACGTCATCGTGGCCTTTGTTTGCCCGAGGTTTTCATCAAGACAACTTGATGACCGTTACTAGATATCACTCAAATTGTAGAATGCTTTGAGATGAATCTTGTTCATGGGCTCCTCAACCCATGTCTCGCCACGGTGTAGGCGATTCGGTATGCTCTGATCCATAGGCCCGATATGATGACATAAGGTCCCTATCCGGTTAGGTTCAAACTTTCCCTTCTTTTCTCAAATGCTGCTTGATTTCTAGGGTTTTCCCGTAGGACCAAGTCTCTGATCTGGAAGACTCTAGGCTTAACCCTATGATTATAGTTCCTAGACATCCTTTGTTGATAGGCTGTCAAATGATTGACAGCTTGTTGTCGACGTTCATCAAGTAGCTCTAATTCCTGTAGTCTAGAGACCCTATAATCCTCATCTGAAATGAGTCCCTTTAGTGAAACTTGAAGGGATGGAATTTCTACCTCAATAGGTAATATTGCCTCTGATCCATAAACAAGAGCATATGGCGTAGCTCCTGTTGGTGTTTTGATGCTAGTCCTGTAAGCCCAAAGAGCAGGGTTAAGCTGAACGTGCCAATCACGTCCCACTTCATTTATAGTCTTCTTAAGAATCTTTAGGATTCTTTTGTTTGAAGCCTCTGCCTGCCCATTACCTTGAGGGTAATACGGGGTTGAAAAGCGATGTTGAATGTGGAACTTTTCACACAGCTCTTGGACGTCTTGGTTTTTGAAAGGCCTACCATTATCTATGATGATTGACTGGGGTATCCCATATCTACAAATGAGATAATTAAGAATGAAAGATGATATTTGCTTTCCAGTGATTGTGGTTAAAGGAACTACCTCCACCCATTTTGTAAAATATTCGGTTGCTGTGATAATGAACTTGTGTCCATTAGATGAAGATGGGTGAATTTTCCCTACCAGGTCTAATCCCCACTGACAGAAAGGCCATGTAGTTGCAAATGGATGTAGCTCCTGCGCTGGTGCATGTATAAGATTGCCATGGATCTGGCATTTTGAACATCTTTTAACAAACTGATAAGATTCTTGCTCCATGTGTGGCCAGTAATACCCCAAATGAAGGAGTTTCTTGGCTAAAGATAATCCACTTGAATGTGTTCCACAAATTCCTTCATGGACCTCATGTAAAGCGGAAGCAGATTCGTCATGTTCTAAACAACGTAAAAGAGTACCATCTAGGCCTCGACGGTAAAGGGTGTCGGCAATAATGGTATGTTTGGCGGATTGGCGTATGAAGTTGTGCTTTTGGTTGCGAGAAAGATCTGGCGATAAGATATTATCTTTCAGATAAGTATAAATGTCTCCATAAATGGAAGATTGGGTACTATCCAAAAGGCTTATGGTTTGGGATTTGGGATTTGCGTATGCAGGATTTGATACTTGTTCTACAATAAATCGATAATGATCTTGCATTTCAGGCATTTGTAGAAGAGATGCTATTGTGGCCATGGCATCTGCTGCTTTGTTCTCTGATCTTGGTATGTGCTCAAATTTGATTTCTATGAAGTATTTTCTTAGGTCATCCACCAGCCTTTTGTATAAAATCAGTGTGTCATCCTTAGTTTGGTAATCATTGTTGACTTGGTAGATGATTAATTGGGAGTCTCCATACACCTGTAGTTCTGTGATTTTCCATTCAATAGCCACTTTAATTCCAAGGATCAAAGCCTCATATTCTGCCACATTGTTAGTGCAATGGAAGGTAAGCCTGTATGATCGCGGGATTGTGTGCCCAAGAGGTGTGACAAATAGAATTCCTGCCCCTGATCCATGTTGTGTGTAGGATCCATGATAGAGTTGCCATGGATTTATTTGTAGCGTTGAGGATATGCATCGAGGGAAATTCCGGTCATAGGATGGCCGATAATGGAGCTTACGCTAATTGATGCGGCAATGACTTGTCCTTTGGTGGCTTCGCCTTTCAACATGTGAATATCAGAAACTCCTTTGAGGGAGCATGACCCACTTTGC
>VDFB02286248.1:105766-160863 GCA_007258455.2 Sequoia sempervirens | reverse complement strand
CCCCATCCATTTCCTATATCAATCAACCATCCACATCCTCCTATCTTAGTCCATCATCCACTTCCTCCTACCTTAATCCATCATCCACTTCCTCTTACCTTAATCCACCCTCTACACCCTCCTCTATCACTCCACCTTAATCCTCCCTCTAGTCCATCCTACCTTCATTCTCCATCTAATCTTGATCCCCCACCAATCCTAATCCTCCACCTACTCTTAGTCCTCCATCCAATCCCATTCCTCCATCTAATCCTATTCCATCAATCCATAACCCCAGTGCCCCACCCATTCATGATCCTTCATTTGTTCCCATCACCCAATCTAAGCCTAAAATACGCAAGTATCTCCTTCTATATTTCATCCAAGGACCCATGAAAACTTTTAGAAGACATCCCCAAATGCACATCTTGATTTCATGGAGCCATGCTACCCCACTCCATCATGTACAGTCACTAGTGATGAGGCCCTTCTCCATCCCACACCTATCATTTCTATTCCCACTCTTAATACTATCCAAACTATCAAAACCATAAAACCCACTGAATCCACTAAATCCCCATCTTCTACTCCTAGAGCCACCCAACCCATTGAAGACACCCAAATCCAATCCCCTTCTCCTACTCCTAGCATTAACCAAATCCACTCCCATGAACTCCACGACTAGATTCTATCCTTCCAAAACCATCTAAGGAGTCCATCCAACACTCCTCCACTACCACACCATCCACAAAAGTTGAAACATTCCAAGATCTTGTTCCAAAGCATACCAATACATGTCCTCATCCACATGAAGATCCTACCATCCCATCCACTCCATCTCAAGATCATAGTAACTCTTCCACTTCATCCCATGATCCCCTTATCCATAAATATCCTATTATACAACCTAATCTCTCTCATGAACCCTTATCACCCACTCCTCCACATCAAGATCCTACCATCTCATCCACCCCATCTCAAGATCATAGTATCTCCTCCACTCCATCCCATGATCCCTCTCATGATCCCTTACCAACTGCTCCTCCAAGTCAATATCCTTCCAGCCCATTCTCCATCTCTGGATCCTTTACCACCAACTATCCAAACTATCCCAACACCAACTCCATATTCCCTTGGTATTCTTACATGTATCCATGGTGGTGAATCTTGTAGCAAAATAACAAAGTATATGCACCACCCATAATCCTCCACCTAATAATGGACTTGCATCATGTTTCCAAAATAATAAGCACCCTACCATAAATTGAATGCTCAAGACCATGAACTATCTGTAGTGACAAAAAATGTATCCCTTTACATTTTCTCACTTGTTTAGGTCCTCCTGGTTAAAATGGACCTAATTTTTCCTTAATTTAGTGTTGTAAAATGTATTTATTTACATATTCACACTAAGTTTTGGGCCCTCTTGCATTCATGACCTTAAAATCATCATTAATAGGCCCTCAATACCCTTTATTATGTATCCCAAGGCTTATTTCAACTGAAATCCCAACAAATCCAATAAATGCACCTAATATTATAACCCCCCAACACTCTCTCACCCCAAAAATCTAGGGTGGGACCCATATGCCACCTTAGGCATATGAGTCCCATTTGGGGCCTTTTAGGGTTTTGAGCGTAAATAAAGGTTTTCCATTCAAATTTTGTGAATTTCGACATTTGGGATCTAATAAATGGTAATTAGATGGAATACTTATATAACTAAGGTTTCAAATCATTATTTCACTAAGAATCTTCAAGAAACATAGCTTTACCTAGACCTAGAGCTTTCAAGAGAGATTTTCAAGCATTCAAGAGAAAATGATCAAGCATTTGAAGCAACATTTAAGATTCAAGTATCATGTCCAAGTCTTCATGCATCATGTGTGTTTGTGTGCTAACATTTGTGATGTAGGTTTTCATGATTCAAACAAGTTTTCAAAGCAAAGTTTCAAGCATTTAATCAAGAGTCAAGATCCACATTCATTGAAGCCATTTCACATAAGTTTGCAACCTTCATTTCAAGGGTTTATGAGTTGCAACATTGCATTTGTTCATTCATCATTCCTTCATGCTATTTCATTTTATTTCAAGGTTTAATTACCAAAATGGGGTTTGACCAAGGAAAACCCCTATTCCCTAACAAAACAACATTTTTCCTCTTGATGTGTGATTGTAGATCTAGGTGAATTGAAGCTTGAAGATCCTTTGAAGGAAAATTTGCAAAAAATTTCAAAGTTTTCAAGAGGTTGTCATCTTCACGGAAACTCACCTATAGGCCAAAATTCAGACTTTCAGACTTGAAGATCAGACAAGGCGAAAGTTACAAAAAATCACTAGAGGCTACAAAAATATCAGTCAAACCCTAGTACTGGGACTAAATTGGCCCTTTGGGTATATGATTCCCATTATACCTCTTTTGGAAACTTTCTATAGATCCTAAATAGTCACTAGAAGATTCCATATTCTACCCAAATTCATGTAGCAAGACTAAATAACCCAGCTTGGCATATCAATCCCACACCACAAAACAATAATTTTCAAGGTTTTCAGAGCTTGTTTTGACCTCTCCATTCTTCCAAACTCTTTTATGTTTCATGTTGTTTGTCAATTTTATTTATTGCTTTCAATTTTCTAGGGTTTTGTGCATAAGAGTAAATGCATTTCTCCTTTGAAGCTTCATTTAATAGTGAACCCCCATCTAATCACACAAGGAAACCCCTAGCACATTCCTCAATCAAGTCACTTGATTGAGAGATCTTGTTTCCTAATGAACTAAAGTGTGAAATAGGTCCCAAAGTTCCATCTCCTATTTAAGGTGGACACCTATTTCCCTTGTGTTCACTATCAAGGAAAAGGCTTAGGCCTTCACTAATAAGGTATGTTGGATCCCATCCATGTCAAAGAAAACCCACGTGCACAAGGTCTTAGATATATATCTCAAGACTCACAATCCAAAAATGTTGGTACAACTTTTGTACATTCTAAGAGAGCCTCTTCCAAAAGAAAAATAGGCTCTCCCCATCACTCCACCAAACTATTTGTCGCCACCCCCTTCATCATATTATCTCAAAACAACCATCCATATTACTCCTTCATCCTCCAAATCCATTTTGGGTCCTTATGTCCCTTCATCCACCATCACCCATCCTACATCTACTACATCTATTTTGGGTTCTTATGTCCCTCCATCCACCCTCACACATCCTCCATATACTAAGTCCATTTTAGGACCCTATATCCAAAAATCACCTCCTCCATCTCGTATCCTTCTTCCCCTCATCCAAAAATCACCTATCCCTATTACCCATCATATACATCCTACTCTCATAATCCCCAATCAAGATCAACAAAGGCACATCTCCACAAATGTCATCTAACATCCTCCATCTATGTACCATATCAATCAATGGATGAAAAGCCATGAGAGGAGATGGTGTGGATCAAGGATTCTCATCAATGGATGAGAATGCATGTTGACAAGGATCAAGGATTTTAATCAAGGGATCTCATTGATTTGAGGAAGCACACTTCCTAAAAATTAGGAAGTTGTTACAAGATATTTCCCATTTTGGAGGAGTGCAAATAGAGGAATATTCTAGGGGAATATTCCCTTGCAAGTAGGAGGGTGAGAGAAATTGGCTAATTAAGTAATTTAAGAAATTGCTTAATTGTGTATGATGGAGGAAATTAGGAACTTTATTAAACAATTAACTTATTTAATAAAATGGGATTTAATGGCATTCAACTAAATAATTAAGATTATTTAATTAGATGAGAAGGCTTAAGAATTTTAATTAAATAATTTGTATTATCAAATTAAATAAGATGAAAATTAGCGTGAAAGGGGGTGAATTAGCCAAATAACATCGATTATTTGATTAATAGGACAAAATGATAAATTTAATTAAATAATGAAGATTATTTAATTAAACAGTCGAAAAGAGGTGATTCAGGATGAAATGGTGTTAGTAATCAAATTCAAATGTGCAATATCAATCAGGATGATTTTAAGTGTCTAGATTTTTCCCCTCTTTGAAGCAAGGTACCTATTACATTGGTTCAAAGAATGACACTTTTTAGATCAACGATATTTACTTAGATCAAAAATTTAAAAAAAAACTTGATTTTTTGGATGCCCCACTATTGCCCCAATAGAAGGAATTATGTTGGTACACTGCCCCCTCGAGAGATTGAGCAAAAAAATTAATTTTTTGAGGTCGAGATCACGACAAAAAATTCAAGTAGGTTTAGCTCAAAGAGGATAGATACTTCTTAGAAAGCTCAAATTTTATGAGATGAAAATTGATTAACCATTCTTCTTGATATTGATTTAGAAGTCCAACAAGCCTATGATTATTTGAAACTTTATTGGATATGGTGATGAGAAAGATGATTTTCTTGTTTTTGGGATAAGTTCATCATATCATTCCTTATTTTTGATATAGAAAATAGAAACGATGCATCAAGGTATTGACAAATAGGACGATGTTGTATCTAATGCAATGGACTTTGACTCTGCAAACAAATAGGAGTATCCTTATTCATATATGACATAAAAAAACCTTGTTTGACCATGTGAGATAATAAGCCATTGAAGCATTGAAACTAACACACTAAAGGTGTAAATAGCCTAATATGTCCTAGGCATTGTATTACTTGAGACTATCCTAGCACACATAAGATAAGTATTTGTCGAGGTTGTACTACAAGAACATCCAACAAGCACAACAAATGAAAGACAAAAATCAATGCCCCATTTATTTCTCTCTAAATCATTTTGATAGACATCATCAAGAGGTCATTGGAATGGATCAATAAGATAAATCATAAGAAAATATCAAAATAAACAAACAGTCAGTGGCATTCATATCTCTTGCCAAAAGGTATTATTTTGAGGATAACTATCCAAAAATATTGCCAATGATGATTCCCATTGTAGGAAAGATGTATCCTACTACATGATAGTGGATTATGACTTTTGATTGATAGGACTTTTAAAAGGCCATTGATATAAGGTTTGACTAACTTTTTTACACATGATCAAGACTTTAGATTTTAGTGTTTAGGCTTACACTTCATGAATTGCTACACTTGTTTCCACTTATTTACAAAAGATTGATGATGATGATCAATTTATTATGGATGGAAGTTTATTGCAGGTGGAAGTGAAATGAGATGGGTGCTTTTGAACTTTTTGGAATATTTCAATGTTTTTTATATTTTGCAATGTTTTGAGGTTGTTTTTTATCCTTTTGGGTGTATGCAGATGTTTAGGTTTTTAAGTTATTTTGAGGTTGTTTTCTTTCCAAAGATATTTGATGGTGTTTTGGTATTTTGACATTTTGTGAATGTTTTGGGTTTCAAGTTTTTCAAATATTTTTGTGTTTTCTGATTTTAGACCAAGACCTAAGGGGAAACTAACCTAGCACCTTAGGGGCCCATCAGTGATGGCCTTTCCTATGTTATACACACATAGATGACGTAGTTTGATTGACTCTGACCAATAACCATTTATTATTGAGATATGAAAATTGATGGATTGTCAGTTTATTATGATGGGCTCCTAAAGACTGACCTAATGCCTTGAGGGTACATTGATGATGGCCTTTCCTACATTTAAGTTTAGAGACAACGTAGTTTGACAACCATGTTTTTTATTTTCTAACTTTTTGACGTGTTTAGGGATTTTGATGTGATTTGGATGTTTTGGATTTTATGACTATTTTTGGATTGTTTGAAATTTTCAAATGTTTTTGAATTTTTAATGATTTTGAGATAAATAATACCTAGATCACAATGTCAATGCCATGTTATCAGATACAAGGCATGGAACAAGAGTTATTTGAAAACAAGAGTGCAAGAACCTACCCCCAGTGTCTAGCAATGTTTCATAGTTCAATGGACAAACCAAGATAGGAAATTATAAGAGAGGGGGACCAACCACGGTCAAGGCCCTAGGTCACGAAGAGCTAAGAGCGGAAGGCTTCCCTAACTTACCTCAGCTTAAAGGGGTGTTAGGAGATGTGGGACAAGAATGATGAGGACTATAAGGCCCTTTGATCACTCTATAGACCCGAAACTCAGAATGGGGCTAGGTGAGCCAGTTTTTGGGTTAACCACTGTGCCTGAGGAAGCTCTTTGGCTGAGGATGAAAGCACGGTTCTAGGATGACATCATAGTGCATTGGAATCTCTCAGGTGCACTGGCATTCGTACGACCTGAGGACTAAAGAGACAAGGTTAAACACAGGAAAATAGACTAACAACCTAGCTAGTGGTTTTTAGGAGAACAAAATAACACTATGAAATACAAAATGTATAGATGAATGTGATAAAGTAAGTAGATTAAAATTATGATAGGGTGACAAGAATGATCTCACAAAAAATCCTATTCGCTAGCTAGCTCCTAAAATACCTTCACCTACACACAATAGAGAGGAAATTTTTTGGGTGGTTGTATAGGGGCCTACCTCAGTCAGATCCCCATTTAGGTGTTTCCACCTCCACGGATAACCAAGTTTGTGATAATGGAAAAATATATGATAAAGAGAGAAATGAAGTAAAGAACAAAAAAGCACTACAAAAATAGTAGGCTGCTACCCACCAAATCATAGAGGAGAGGAGTAGAAAGCTTACCACCTCCACCAAGAGCTCACTAGCTAATGGAGGAGAAAATGAGGGAACTGAAGCCTTTTCTGTAATGGTGTTTGTTCCACACTTTCTCTACGGAGTTGAAAAAGTGTTGTTGTTGTTGCTATGGAGTGCAAAGTGTTGCTTGAGAGTGATGGATGCAATAAAATCTATGTAGGATACTTAGAGAATGGCTTGGAGAGATGAACTGAATGCTTAGAAGATGCAAAGAGATGAAAAGCATGTATCTAAGGAGTGAATTTGAAGGAGATAATGAAGAAAACAACCATATTCGGGTCAGTCAGTCAAAGGGGTGTTACAAATCGACTTCCAATAGGAAGTGTAATGCATCTATAGGCTCCAAATGCAAGAATCTATTAGGGACGTAAGTACGCCACATAGACATTTGTGTGTTGCATGAGCATCCCCAACAGTTATTCCTCTGTCGACACACAAAATGACTACCAAGTGGAATGAAGGTAGTGGGCTTATGTGGAATTTAGCCTTTGAATTTAATTTTCTAAAGTGAAGAAGGGAAAAAGGGGAATTTGCATAAGGGGTACAAATTCACTCCTATACAGTGATGTATATGCAAAGAGTTCAACAAATTTTTATCATGGTAGATATGGGCTATGGGACTTCGTGAGACAAAATGATAAAAGCGCTTGTCAAGAGCTTCCCATCAATAGAGTTGAAGTATACGCTAAACCTTTTTCAAGATCAAGATAAACTGGAAGATTTGGATAATGATGGATTGGATGGATGGAGGGATATTGGACTTATCATGATGGAGATGAGATACATCCATCTAAAAAGGATCATATAGACACTTGATTCTACTCATGATGCCTATTTGATAGGTTTTCATCATAGTACATGCCCAAAGTGCCACCGTAGTGGTTTTCACTAGAGGACGATTTTTATCTTTACTATATTTTTTTTTTTAAATTTTTTTGAAGGTTTATGCTCATGTTGAACCACCTGGTGGTATTAATCTAGATGTAAATGTCATAATGTTCCAATGATATCCTACTTGAAGAAGTTGCTTTGCTAAGATACAAGCATTTGAATGCAAATTTGGAGAACTCTGATCTACCTTGATGATATCAGAATTAACCTCATCTATGTGCACACATCATGATAGAGTTCCTTCAGAATCCTTATGATGAAGAGTAGTTTCCAACACATGGTCAACACAAGAATTGGATACCATGAACAGAGTGTATGGTGACATGTGTGAAGGGATATGAGATGGATTGGTCGATAGTTTGGAACCTTTGATTCTTCAAACTTAGGAAGATGAGCAATGATGGGAGGTTTGCATGAGATTGGGACCAACTTCTTGATATACATTGTATGCCACTTAAGAAGCTCACTTTTGTATATGCGGACATCTTTGATGGATACATTTCCTCTTTTTATTTTTCCCCGTAGTTTCTTCTACTAATGGAGTGTGATAGGGATGATCTTCTTGTGTATGTTTTGGTATCCATTTATATTTTCTCTGTCCTTTTGGCTTTACTACTCTTTTTTGTTGGAATATGTTGTAATTGATGTGAAAATGGGATCAAAGGAGAAGTGTGTTGATCCTATACAAAAGCACATAATGTTGTCATTGATGTCAAAAGCTTCTTTGATGTCAAAGGAAGTGGAGTTGATCATGCAAGGGAAATGTTAGCATAATGATAGATCAATGGTGTACCTAAATGCTATGAAGCTCAGAGGATGAATGTGAGGGCAGTGAATCTAGTTTTAGAAGAGATAGTGTAGAGTGATGAAGAAATGAACATGTATCCTCAAATTTTGTAAATGTTCTCAAATGTTGCATTTTTGTCATGCAAGATTTACATGGTGATACAGATAGTTCTACCAGTTGTCTGAGGTCAAATCTAGATGCAGATTCGATGTGGGTTTTTTGAGAGCTTTCCATAATGGTATTGTGTAGGTCTTGATGTCAATAGAGATGTCAAAATTCATATGATCAAGCTCTCGGTCTAGGATTTATCAGTTAAACCCTATGTATGCAGGATTTTACAATCAAAACATTCAAATTCTTTCTATTTCATCAGGGTGACTGGAATTATTCGGTGGGAATTGCATCGGAGTCTCTCCGATGGGCCAATAGTCACTTTGTTGGTGTGACCATGTGTGATCGACAAGAGAATGAGAGATGTCTCTTCGATGTGGTGATGTAGAAAGCAAATTAAGTTTTTTTCGGCATGACAAGTGCTTATCGGTGGGACTTGCATCAGAGTCTCTTTGACAACCCGATATGTATATATCGACATGTCACAAATTTTCATAACTTAGTAACCTCTAACAATAGGTTCAAAAGTTATAACTTGTAACGACTTAGCGATTGTGCGATATGAAGGAAGGAAGCACTCCATGTGGGACCCAGCCATAATGACAAAGAAGATGCATGGTGTAACAAGATTGGGCGGCCGGTAATCCACATCCTTGATGTGGATTACTAAGTAGTGATGTGGTGACGAGGTGGACAGATGATGTCATCAAATGGTCTTCATCGACATGACTAAGTCATATCAACCGAACTGTCATGATTGTCTCCCCAATACAGCGATGGCTATATCTTCAGCAAGACTATATTTCATTGAAAGGACCTTGAAGAAGGTCCCTCCTACAAGGTGATGGATGAATGAACACCGAAAGTGGGACCCAATAGTTACGAAGATGTTCAAAAGGTGAATGATATGGTGACACGTGGTTGGTTTAGATCGGTTAGTGAAATGTGTGATGATGAAGGTCAAGAACGATCAATGGTGTAGGTTGACAAAGGTTGATCGAATAGTGCTGGTGAGTGTATGAACTTCATCAATGAGACTTTGGTGTAGTGAAAGGACATTGATGGATGTCCCAGTGATAAAGTGATAAGGTAATGTTGACATGTGAGAAAAAATGGAAAAACAAAACATGGCATCAATGTGACAATGCCATTTTGGTGGGAGGTGATCTAGTGTCCCTTTGATAGACGGATAGTATGAATGATGTCTAAGCATGATGACAATGAAGGTAGCACACCAGGTGGACGGTAGCAATTGGTGGAACACTATCTATGATGGATGATCGTGATATGTGGGGACCACTTGCCTACATCAATGAATGGTATTGGTGTGACTTTGATGCATTGGTGGGAGTCTAAACGATGTTCCCCCCAATGAAGAAATAAGGCAAGAAGTCAGTGGGACCCGAGTGTAATGATGGTTGATAGATGGAAATGAATGATTGCTCGATACATCATTTAGCATCAGAGTTGCGAATGATGTGGTGACAACATGGAAGACAAATGGCATATGGGCCTAATTAGATAACATGGAAAGCATATTGGTGTGACCTAATTGTATCGAACGTGGGAGTCTGAATGGAGTCCCAATGATAGAGTGATATGATAGATCAATGACGGTGGTTTAAGTGACCGATTATTCAATGGTTGGAGTTTAAAGACACCGCTATGAATATTGATCACAAGATCAAGGCGCGAAGGAATAGATCAACAGCCAGAGTTCAAATGTAGAGATCTAAAATGACCAACTACCTGTGAACAAGTGTTTCATCTAGAAACTAGCACAGAGTAGAGAGTTAATTGGTCCAACTGCTCTCGGTGACCAATTGAATGAAGATTTGATCTTGTAGGTGGCGAAACAGATTGAAGAATTGATTGAGATCAAAATCAGATCTAAGGATTAGATGAGGACATTAAATGCATATTAGATTTTAAGGTTTTTCTAGAGAGTTATTTTGGGAAAATTCTCTCTACATATTAAACATGGAATCAGCTTGATGAAGTGAATATATCTAATAGACTCTATCAAATGAGCTGGATGATGGTGCAAGGCTTGAGATGGACTAACAACTTACTTGTAAAGTTGGCAAGGAGGAGAAATCATAACTAATGAACAACTAGATTGGACAATCTAGATGGTGATGATGATCTTGAGGAGAGATATTGTAGATTGGAAGAGTTAGAAAAAAAGAAGACAATTTGAGTATGGTCGAAAGAGAATAATATGCAATAGGTGTGAGATGTTTGTAGTTGTATGTTGAACTGGAAAGAGTTACATCTTTGTGAGATATACTGCAAAGAGGGAGAGATGAGTTGGGAATGAAGTCTGCAAGAAAGAGAGATTAGCATAGTGTAGATGGCAGAAATTGTAGATAGAGAATGCATATGTAAGTTAGTCCTAGACTGTAATGTAGATCATCATCTAGGTATTTTCATTCATGATGAAGAGTGTGTGTAGAGCAGAGAGATAGAACATTGATAGTTTTATGTGCATAAAAGGAGAGTGCAAAGCAGGGGTGTGCTATTGAGAGTGCAAATTCAGCAGTAAGATGTGAGTTGTAGTATGTGCAACAAAGAATAGAATGTAATGATACATCTCAGGTTTATGAAGAACCATTTATATTCATATATGAACTTGTAATACTTTAGAGGTTGTAGCCTCATTGTACTGAGTTGTAGCTCAACTTAGGGGATAGTAGCCTCCTTGGAGTTGTTGCTCCTAAACTAGGGTGTTGTTGCATCCTTGAAGTGGCTGCTTCCACATTAGGTAGTTGATGAATCCTTGGGTTGTAGCCCTAAAAGCATTGTAACAGAGTTTTGGATTGTGACACTGGATTTGAGTAGTAGACTCAAGGAGCCTTTTGTCACTGTGTTTTTTCCCATCTTGGGTTTTCCACGTACATATGGTGTTATGTGATGTTCTTGTGTGTGTGTGTGTTTATGTCTCTTCATATTAGTATATGCACATTGAGAGTTCAAAGAATTAATTTGCATAAGTTTTCTAAGGGAAAATGTGTTAAGGGATAAATTTTTGTATCTATTGATTCACCCCCCCTCTCAGTAGATCATTGTGTTCCAAAAATTGGTATCAGAGCCCTAGGTTCCCTAGGAGAAGCTTAATCATCTCGGGTAGATCTTGGTGAGTGAACACAATAAGGCTAATAAGGAAAGCTCATCTGTAGAAGGAGTACCTCTCTTTAATGGATCATATTATATATGGTGGAGCTTCAAAATGAATTTACATTTGGGATTCATAGGGTTTGGTGTGTGGATGTCAATGGAACATGGATATACAGTTTCTGCTACACCTCCAACTAATGAGGATGAAAATATGGTGTATGGGAACAATGCTAAAGCAATGGATGCAATTATTTATGGGCTGTCAAGTTTCATATTTGTCAAATTCATGCATTGCCAAAGTGAACGTGAAGTGTGGAACAAGATGAAGAGAATGTATGAAGAAAGTGATGTTGAGGTGTAGTCATTGATTGAGAGATGTCATAGTAAATCTAAAAGTCTTGAGACAAGTGAAGATGAGAAATATGCAAGTTGGTTCTGAAGTGAAGCTACAACAACAGGTAATGAAGAAGGAACATCCACTTCTAGATCAGAGAAGACTGATGAAGAGGAAGTTGAGTGCATGAGAAGATTGATAAGAGGCTCTAGAAGATATAGAGGTAAGCTACGCACTAATTTTTTTTAAGTATAGTAGAATAATTCCTATAGAGGTATGTGCAGGATCATCATGGAATAAAGAGGCCCTTAAGTGGCAAAAAATTCAGAAAAAATAGAGTTGGGCAACTTGATGTAAAAATTTGAATAAGTTATCTATATTATTTCAAAAATATGTATGAATAGAATCTATAGAAAATTGAAAGTAGTTTCTAAACTACTGGGCTTATTTTTAAAAAAAGTATATCTATTTGGTGAAAATTTGAAATTTCAATGGAGTAATACTTAAATTCCTGGAAAAAATAAGTAGGTGTCTGTTTGACCACCCTAACCAAAATAAAATGATAATATTTTTTTTATAAGATTTTAGATATAACTCGAGGACTCATGTACGAATGTGATGCATATTTTTTGTAATTTTTTTCCAAGTAAATAATTAATTATGAATTTTTTATTACAACTTTTAAAAAATATTAAAACTCGTATGTCTAACCACCTTAACTTGGTCAAAACTTCATGAAATTCAATTTATTTTTTTTAATCCTATAGTATGCGAAGCATAGAATGTGACACATGTTTTGGTTTCAAAAAATGTGCTACCATTTGAAAGCTATAGATATTTTTCAAACAACTTATTAATCAGGACTTTAGTCGTAATTCAAATAGAAAATGAATAATAATTATTTATTAAATTCAAAGTAAAGTATAATTTATATTGGTGGAAAGTTGAGAATCTCCTTTAAAAACCCTTTTCATGTCATCAATTTTGGGTAAAAAAAGGTCGTCAACCACATACCCTACACATACCCATCATGTCGTCACTTTTTGGCCCATCATGATCCTACACATACCCATAACTGCTAAATGCTTTCATAGTAAAAAGGATAATCCTAAGAAAGAAGAAGGGTCTGCATGCAAGTGAAGAAAAAGGGTCATCTGATGGTTGTGGTAGATCGAATGATGAACATGGAATTTTCCATGGGATTGACCCATTTCCAACTACCTCTGATGAAGAGATTGAGAGGTTTGATAAAGATGAATAAGTTGAAACCTTTGGTAAAGAAGAAGAAGTTGACCTTGAGGGTAAACTCATTAGTACTCTTGATGAGATTAAAAGTTTGAAGAAGGAGAATGAAGAATAAAAGCTGCATTCTCAGAAAAAGATAGATAGACTAATTAAAAGCCTTGAAGAATCTGATCAAATGATAGTTAACCTGAAGACTCAAGTCGAGGAAGATAAAAGGATAACAGATGTAGCTAAATCTGAACTATAGTATAAATTAGATGAGTGCATGAAGCTAGAAGCGGAGATAGTAGCACTATGAAGATATTTAGAGAAATCCAAGGAATAGATTGATAAAGGCCTGAAGCTAAAAGGTGGCTCTGAGACATTAAATGAATTTATAAGATCACAAAAGCCATCTAGAACAAGATCAAGAGCAAGAACGAAGATTGACCTTGGTGATGAAAAAGGGAATAGTTTTTCTGCCTCTGCAAAATTATTTAAAGCAGAAGAAAGGTGTTGCATGAAGGAAGAGTATACCTGCACAAGTTGCTCCAAAGAAAGTACCTCTGGAAATGGAAGATCATAGAAAGGCACTATTGGAGTGAAGAAAGAAAAAGAAGAAAAGAATACCATTGCCAATAAGAAGAGAGTTGAAGATGAAGAGAGACCTATTGCAAACAAGAAAAGGAATAATCATTGAAATGTTCCTTATCAAAAGAAGATGACCACAACAGAAAAGAAGATGAAGAAATTAATCCAAAGGTATAAAAGAAAAAGATAAAAAATTATGGGAGCTGATTCAAGAGGATTTACTAGGATGAGATACATGAAGAAGCCAAATCAAAGAAGACCTCCTCATCCTGTTCAAAGGAACGCTATTACTAGGTACTCCCCATGTTTGAATGGTTAGTGTTATACTTGTAATCAGTTTTCTCATAGGGCTAGAGAATGTAGAGATGTACTTATATGGAGCACTAAATATGTAAATAGAAATTCATTTTCTCCTATAAGAAATATGTATGTGGTATGCTACAAGTGTGAAAAATTTGGTCACATAGCTAAAGACTGCAAATTAGATGTTTTGAGACCAGCAGTGCAGAGCAAGAGGAAGAATACAAGGAAAGATACATCTTCCAGAGTGAACAATGGTTCACATATTGTTGAAAAGAGGGCTGATGTATCAAAGAAGGTGCACAAGATGGTTTGGAGAGAGAAAGACTTGCAGGCAATGCTCCATGAGGTTGATTCTTCCTCACATCACTAATTTGTAGTGATGAGGCATGGATCCAGGGGAGCTAACTTGATATTTCATTCATCCTTGGAAATGAAGAAATAGATCAAGTTAGGTAAAACATGTTTTACAAATTTCTAACTACTTGATTGTTGCAGATTTATGTTCACATTCTTGCTCCTTGAAATGCATGTCAAGGCATAATAAAATTAGCAAATGGTGGAGAGTTTGTTGTAGAAATTGATATCAATAATTGGTATTAGAGTGGCGCAGCGGAAGCGTGGTGCAGATGCTTTGTCAAGAGAAATGCTTCTTTCCTGCAAGAAGAAGAGTTATGGCTAAGAGGAAACTATTATGTGTATATTGTTTTCAAATTGGTATCAGACCATTATAAATTTGTTCGGAACAGTCTAGTTCGTACAAATCCCAAAAGGAAGTAAATGCTTGTTTGCTGAGAAGAAAATGTTGCATGATCTCGAGGAGAGTTTCTTTAGTTAGCAGAGCAATTGTATGATTAGATTAGCTGGTACAGATGAAATGCAGAACTTGGAATAAAGAAAATATGTGTGTAGGCTAGTAGAAGAGTATGGATCAAGCTCTAAGGGGGAGCTGCTATAGTTATCAAATCAATGTTATACTTGATACAGTGCAGTCCAGGATATTATTTGGTACAATAGCATAAAGTGAACACATTCACAATTGGCATCAGAATGATAATCGGTGTCAGGGCATGATATCATCAATTGGTGTCAAGTATATGATATCAATTGGTACAAAGCATGAATCAAAATATTTACAATTGGTATCAAACCTTATTAGAGAAGATCTTGTAATGGAACATCAACTGGCATTAGATAGTTTTTCCATTATAGTAAAAAAGTTGAATGCAACAATTGGCATAAGAGAAAAAAATGTTTTCAATTGGTATCAGTCAAAGGGGGAGTATTGTCCCTTTGCCATTGCTAAGAAGAAGTGAAGGTTGTAGTAGTATGGTGACCTAAGATAATGAAGAGGAGAAAAAGATGAGCAAAGGAGAAGGAATGTCCAAGGAGGATATTAGAATACAGCTAGACCCTTTGCACGGTTTGTCAAAGGGGGTGAATACTTTCAGGAGAAGTGATCCCTTTTCCATTCATGTCAAATGGGGAGAAAGTATGCAAATGCTCAAGTATCTGAGCAAGAGAGAGAAAGTTAAGCAAATGCTCAAAGAGGAGCATTGGAGAAAGCAGCAACAGATGTAGAAGGTAAAGATGATATTGGTACAAATGTTGAATTATGTTGAATTGATCAATTGGTATCATTGAGCATTTAAGTTTTTCCATCAATGAAAAAGGGGGAGATTGTTGGAATATGTTGTCGAGTATGTGTAGGATCATGATGGGCCAAAAAGTGGCAATATGATGGGTATGTGTAGGGTATGTGGCTAACAATTTTTTTTTACCCAAAATTGATGAAACGAAAAGGGTTTTTAAAGGCTCAATTCTCAGCTTTCCATTAGTATAAATTATGCTTTACTTTGAATTTATTAAATAATTATTATTCATTTTATATTTGAATTACAACTAAAGTCCTGATTGATAGGCTGATTGAAAAACATCTATAGATTTCAAACGGTATCCCATTTTTTTAATCCAAAACATGTGTCACATTCTATGCTTTGCATATTATAGGATTAAAAAAAAATGAATTTCATGAAGTTTTACCAAGTTAAGGTGGTAAAACATACGAGTTTTATTTTTAAAAGTTGTAATAAAAATTCATAATTAATTATTTAATTGGAAAAAATTACAAAAATATGCATCACATCGGGATATAAGTCCTCTACTTATATATAAAATATTATAAAAAAATATTATCATTTTATTGTGGTTAGGGTGGTCAGACAGACACCTAATTCTTATTTTTTCCCTAAAATTTAAGTGCTACTGCATTGAAATTTCAAATTTTCACCAAATAGATTTTTTTTAAAAAAAACCTAGTAGTTTAGAAACTACATTCAATTTGCTACATATTCTATTCTTACATATTTTTGAAATAATATAGATAACTTATTCAAATTTTTAAGTCAAGTTTCCTAACTCTGATTTATCTAAATTTTATCGCCACTTAAGGGATTTTTTTTTCCATGATGATCCTATACATACCCTATCATTGATGTCAAAAGAGGATTAGAGGAGAAGTGTGTTGATCCTATACAAAAGCACAAAATTTTTTCATTGATGTCAAAAGTGTCTTTGATTTCAAAGGAGGTGGAGCTGATCATGCAAGGGGGATGTTAGCATGATGATAGATCAATGGTGTGCCTAAATGCTATGAAGCTCAAAGGATGAATGTGAGAGCCTAGTGAATCGGGTTCTAGAAGAGATAGTGCAAAGTGATGAAGACATGAACATGTATCTATAAATGTTTCAAAGGTTCTCAAATTTTGCATTTTTGTCATGCAAGATTTACATGGTGATGCAGATAGTTCTACCAGTTATCTAAGGTCAAATTTGGATGTAGATTCGATGTAGGTTTTTTGAGAGCTTTCCAGAATGGTATTGTGCAGGTCTTGATGTCAATAGAGATGTCAGCATTCATATGATCATGCTTTTAGTCTAGGGTTTATCAATTAAACCCTACGTATGCAGGAGTTTACAGTCACAATGTTCAAATGGTTTCTATTTCATCGAGGTGACTAGCATTATTCATGTGGGACTTACATCGAACTCTCTTTGATGGCCCAATGGTCACTTTTTCAGTGTGACCATGTGTGATGAGTGAGATAATGGAAGATGTCTCTTCAATATGGCGATGTAGAAAGTAGATTAAGTTTTCATTGGCATGACAAGTGCTTATTGGTGGGACTTGCATCGGAGTTTCTCCGACAGCCCAATATCTATATATCAGCATGTTGCATATTTTAATAACTTAGTAACCTCTGACAAGAGGTTCAAAAGTTCTAACATGTAACGACTTAGCGATTGTGTGATATGAAGGAAGGAATCCCTCCATGTGGGACCCAGCCATAATGACGAAGCAGATGCATGGCATGACAAGATTGGGTGAATGGTAATCCACATCCTTATTGTGGATTACTAAGCAGTGGTGTGGCAATCAGGTGGACATATGATATCATCAAATAGTCTTTGTTGGCATGGCTAAGTCATATCGGTGGAAGTTTCATGATTGTCTCCCTGATACATCGATGGATATATCTTCGGCGAGACTATATTTCATCGCCAGGACCTTGAAGAAGGTCCCTCTGATAGGGCGATGGATGAATGAACACTAGCAGTGGGACCCATTAGTGACGAAGATGTTTAGAAGGTGAATGATATGGTGAAACATGGTTAGTTTGGACGGGTTAGTGAAATATGTGACAATGAAGGTCAACAACAATCAATGGTGCAAGTTGACAAAGGTTAATCAGACGTTGTTGGTGAGTGTATGTACTTCATCAATGACACTTTGGCATATTGGTAGGACATTGATGGATGTCCCAGTGACAAAGCGATAAGGTAATGTTGACATGCGAAAACAAATAGAAGAACGACACATGGCATCGGTGTGACAATGCCATATCAATGGGAGGTGATCTGGTGTCTCTCTAATAGACCAATAGTATGAACAATGTCTAAGCGTGATGACAATGAAGGTAGTACACCACATGGACAATAGTGATTGGTGGAAAATTTTCTATGGTGGATGATAGCAATATGTGGGGACCACTTTCCTACAACAACAAATCATGGTATCAGTGTTACTTTGATGTATCGGTGGGAGTCTGAAAGATGTGAACCCCTCAATGGAGTGATAAGGAAAGAAATCAATGGGACCTAAGTGTAACGATGGCTGACAGATGGCAATGAACGATTTCTTGATACATCATTTTTCATCGATGTTGCGAATGATGTGGCGACAACATGGAAGAAAAATGGCATGTGGGCCCGATTAGATAACATGGCAAGCATATTGGTGTGACCTGCTTATATCGGTGGGAGTTTGAATGGAGTCCCAATGACAGAGTGATATGATAGATCAACAATGGTGGTTTAAGTGACTGATTATCCAATGGTCAGAGTCTAAAGACACCTCTATGAATACTGATGACAGGATCAAGATGTGAATGAATAGATCGACAGCTAGAGTTCAAACACAAAGATATAAAATGGATAACTTCATGCAAACAAGGGTTTCATCTAAAAATTGACACAGAACAGAGAGTTAATTGGCCAACTACTCTTAGTGACCAATTGAATGAAGATTTGATCTTGTAGGCCTATGGAAAAACAAACTGAATAATTGATTGAGATCAAAATCAGATCGAAGGATTAGATGAGGACATTAAATGCATATCAGATTGTAAGGTTTTTCCAGAGAGTTATTTTGGGAAAATTATCTGTACAAAATTAAATATGGAATCAACTCGATGCAGTAAAGATATCTGATAGACTCTATCAGATGAGTTGAACGACAGTGTAAAGCTTGAGATGGACTGACAACTTACTTGTAAAGCTGGCAAGGAGGAGAAACCCTAGCTGATGAGCAACTAGATTGGACAATCTGGATGGTGATGAGGATCTCAAGGAGAGAGATTGTAGATTGGAAGAGTTAGACACAAAGAAGAAAATCTGAGTATAGTCGAAAGAGAAGAATATGCAATAGGTGTGAGATGTATGTAGTTGTACATTGAATTGGAAAGAGTTACATCTTTGTGAGATATACTACAGAGAGGGAGAGATGAGTTGGGAATGAAGTCTACAAGAAAGAGAGAGATTAGCATAGTGTAGACGGTAGAAAGTGTAGACAAAGAATGCATATGTAAGGTAGTCCTAGACTGTAATATAGACCATCATCTAGGTATTTGCATTCATGATGAAGAGTGTGTGTAGAGCAGCGAGATGGAACATTGATTGTTCTATGTGCAGAAAAGGAGAGTGCAAAGCAGGGGTGTGTTTCTGAGAGTGCAGATTCAATAGTAAGATGTGAGTTGCAGTATGTGCAACAAAGAACAAAATGTAATGATGCATCTCAGGTTTATGAAGAACCATTTATATGGATATATGAACTTGTAATCCTTTAGAGGTTGTAGCCACATTGTACAAACTTGTAGCTCAACTTAGGGGATAGTAGTCTCCTTGGAGTTGCTACTCCTAAACTAGGGTGTTATTGCATCCTTGAAGTGGCTGCTTCTAAATTAGGTAGTTGATGCATCCTTGGGTTGTAGCCCTAAAAGCATTGTACCAGAGATTTGGATTGTGATGCTAGATTTGAGTAGTAGACTCAAGTAGCCTTATGTCACTGTGGATTTTCCCATCTTGGGTTTTCCACATACATAAGGTGTTATGTGATGTTTGTGTGTGTGTGTGTGTGTGTTTATGTCTCTTCATATTAGTATATGCACATTGAGAGTTCAAAGAAGTAATTTGCACAAGTTTTCTAAGGGAAAAATTTTTAAGGGATAAATTTTGGTATCTACTAATTTACCCCCCCTCTCAGTAGATCATTGTGTTCCAACACTTTTTCTTTGGTGACATTCTCCTTTCTTTGATAGGAATCTTTCTTTCCATGTCGATCCGAATTTTTGAATGGAATGATGCATGGATGTTGATTCATTTATATATGACTAGCTGTACTATTTACAACACTTCCATCATAAGGATTGTTCATGCCTCCTTTGTTGGTGTTTACACTAGACAAAGTTTCCCCCAATGTTGTGGAGGCATTATTGTCATGCTTTGATCTTGCTGGTTTCACGATGTTATGTTCAATAATACCTAATCCTTTTCCCTAGTAATGTTCCCTTTGATCTATGGCCACTTAATATGACTTGTTGTGGACACATGACATTGCCATTGGTTCTTGTTGTTTAGGAATATTAACTTGTGGACACATGACATTGCCATTGGTTCTTGTTGTTTAGGAATATTAACTATCTCCTCTAATTCCAATATATCTTTATACTCAATATCTTCAATTGAGAATATTCATTTTGTTGACACTACTTCAAAAGATGTTGATGATGCAAAATCACTGTAAGAATCAAGAATCTCGACCATTGCTTGTTCTTGTGTGGAGATTTCAAGAGTGGGAGACCCTTTTTTTGGATGAAGAACGTTTGTTTGTCCATAAGAAGGAAACATCTCATGTGTGTCTTTGAAATTTTGAATGGTTTGGAAGATTTCCATCAAGTCTTGATCATACTTTGGGAAAGTGAGCTCTTCATATTGACTTAGGGTAGAGAAAATATCACTTATGGATTGGGATATAATATGAAAATCATGGCAATGTTGCGGGGATATGGGATCTTGATCCTAACTCGATTTGGAGCAACCTTCATTATCCTCAAGAGCCTCCTCTTGACATGATCCTTGGGTGGATGATACATCATTGGTAAAAGACTCTTCATGACATTTTGTAGGTATGGGTGAGATAAGGGATATTTCTTGCTTCTTTGGAGCTTCTTCAATATTCCCAATCATGAACTCATATGAGGGAGAGATATCACAATCTAATACATACTTGATGCCATTGCGGTATGAAATATTGCTAGGCACTCTTGATTACAATGCTCATAAAAGCATAAACATCTATGCTCATATATTACATATATCATTAAATTTTAAAGTGCATATATCAAGGAAAAGAATGCTAATAAGGTCTATGACTGCTAGAACCCTCAGGGTTTGGTGGTGCTTTTGGTCATCGCGATACAGTAGAATGTGATCACAATGTACTCGTGGATTCCTATAGGCCCTCTGCTAGTCCAACCGCTCTCGCCTCCCATTTGAGTTACTCGACATTCTCTCAATCTATCCACTCTCTATCTGCCTACACCCTAGCAAGCTCCCCCTATAGCCTTGAGATCTCTGCTCGTAGGGAATTCGAGATCCTATTGTCAGTAGGACCTCAAAATGCTTGAAGTGATGAAAGCTCTACTAGAAGGTCAGCATGACTGGTGGAACTCTCGTATGTCATGCCTAATCTAGCTACTAACTCAAAGAGTTTTGCATGATGCCCTGTAGAAGGTGGGGCATGTACTTTGGGAGTGTATCAACCTCTGTGTGTAATGGAGGCCCTATCTCAATGATCACTCATTGGTAGAGCTTGTGTCACCCTCGTGTGGACCCTACAAGATATAAATCATAATAGGTATCAGTACACATCATCATATATAAATCATATGTAAAGATACATAAAGATAAAATCATAACAAAAGAACATAAATATCAAATCATCACCTGGATCTCTAGTCCTCCAGTCAAGGTATAAGCATACAATAGCGGTCCCCCTCTATGTAGGAAGTGTGGATTGCCTGCTACCACTAGCCTCTCCATGCTCATGAGTGCAGATCTCTGATGTGGCTTCCACATGTGCTCTAGTGACCCTGATAGGAGGTGCATCTCTCCTCTCGGGGGCAACTGGATCCTCCTCTTTCTCATCGGTATCCTCACTCGTAGACTGAGACTCCTCCTCCTCATGCTCATCTGAACCTAGAAATATGCCAGGCACAATATTGTCATCATCTGTCTCTCCATCAACCTACTCATCATCTCTATCCTCTCTGCAACTTGGAAGAGGTCCAACACGGCTTGTAGGGTAGTGCATGGGAAATACATGGGTTGGTTGTGCTCCAACCCACCACTAGTCATAGGCTCAAGTAGTGCCTACATCATCAAGATCAGAGTCTGGGGGCATGTCATAGCCATCTAAGCTCAATGCATGGACCGATAGACAACTGCAAGATTGGCTGATGTAAATAGTATAGAATGTCATCCTGCATCTACATCTATGACCACTCGTCTATTGAGTTTACAACCAAGACCCAGATAGGTAGCCGCAGGATGCAATGGATGTCCTCGAGGGTGATAGTCATCTCGCTTGAAGGACAGTGAAAGGTACACAAATCTGCATCCCACCTCTCTACTAGGGTCATCAACATAGCATCATGATACATCATAGGTGGCATGAGGTATACCCAAAACAATCCTATGTCATGTAAAATTATAACCTCCTCCTCTAAAATTTTTCTGACGAAATCTTGAAGGAAACAAAATTGTCTTCCTCTTGGAGATGCTATCAAGCTCGAGGAGGAACCTAACATAACAAAATACATAAAATTAATCCTAAATTTATTGATTAAATAACACTAAAGTTTATCTAAGATGATTTATTGCCAATTTGGACACGTTTGCATCTTTGGATGGGGGGTCTTGGACACTTTAGACAATTCTAGACATTTTGTGCCAAAGTGGGACACTTTGCACTGAGGTGGGACACTTTGCTCCAAGGTGGGACACTTTCCACCAACGATGGATGCTTTGTGCCAATCTTTTCCAAGGTCCTAAAACTACTAAAAATACATGAAAAAGTACAATAAATGAATGAAAACAAAGAAAAAAATAAATCCACTCACTGTGTGCCTTGTGCCACCTCATCACGAATGGCATCCAGCCTGCTCATTTGCTCAACATCCTAGATCACTTTGCACCAAGGTAATTAGCAAAAAGGTAAATGTCAAATGATAGTAAAAAGTGTCATTTTCATTTGTATATACTAAACCCTTGTAAATAAAGCTTGTTTCATTTTAAGGGAATTTTATTCAAATTAGCATACTGGGGGCTAGAGGATTCCATTTTTGATGTTGTTTGTTGCATTGGAATCATAATTTCACTCCCAATATCATCAAAAGTCTATCACTATGTGGTATGGTACTTGGAAATACCCTATGATATGACTTATGTAACTCAATGTGGTTTCATATTCACCCTGATTCCACCTCCTTAAAGCAAGCAAAATCAAGGGGCATACATCTACCCCTGAATTCAATTCTCTATAGAAGTTTGATAAGAGGATTTTTGAATGACTAATGAACCTATGTTGTAGGATGCAGTTATTAACATTGTGGTTTTACGAATAACTATAGTGGGGGCTTCATTCTCCCTAATGAATCCATATGAGTATCCTTTTTATAAATTTTATTAGAATTCATTTAGCTTGCATATGCAAATAGTGTCATACGACTACTAAAGTGGGGACTAAATGTAGTGTAGGAAAAAATATCCCTTTTTCACACTTAATTTGGAAATAATTAATAGTAAAATGAGACTAATTATGCCTTAATTTAGTGTTGTAATATTTTTTTCATATTCATAGTAAGATTAGGGCCCCTTTTAAATTAAATGGACTTAATTATGCCTTATTTTTGGTGTTGTAAAATGTACCTTTACACTTTCACATTAATCTAGGGATTTATTAATTGATTGAGGTTAATTTTCCTTAATTGGCCCCTTCAATTCAAATATGAGCCTAATTAAATGTAATTTTTGAGGGATAAAACCCGGCATTCGTAATTTCCATTACACAACGCTCAACTTAGGAAGATGTGTGTCCTAGGGTAAGTGACCTAGGAATCATTCACCTAGGACCCTAATTTATTATAATATTTAACATTAAGCAATGTGTGTCCTAGGTAAGTGGCCTAGGAAACATTTTCCCTATATAAGAGTGAATTTTCACCCCATGTGCAAATCCTCTTTTTGCACCTTTACCCACCTTAGAAAACCAAGATTGGAGGCTTAATTCCACCTAAGCCCACTGTGTCCATCCCACTTGGCACCTGTTTTGAGCGTTGGTGGAGGCATTTCTATAGGGGATGCTTGTGCAACGTGCTTACATCCCTAGCAAATTCCTGTGGCGAATCCTGTAAAGGCGTTACTCTTCTCATTGGAGGTGAAGTTGTAATGCCCCCTTCAACCGACTGACCTGAATATGGTCATTTTTCTCCATCCTTTCTTCAAATTCATCACTTCAACATTCAATCCAACTCTTCACCACATCAAGAATCCATTCTTGCACTATCACATCCACTTTCAAGCTCTTAAGCACTCACTTTCACTCACTCCAAGCATTCAAGCATTCCATTGCAGCGAAAGCAATACTCCATCACTTTGGTAGAGCAAATTTGGGACCACACCATTGCAGTAGAGGCTTGAGTACTCTCATTTTCTCCCCCAAGATGCCTAGAGTGCTCTTTGTGGAGGTGGTAAGCTTCCCTCTCCTCTCCTCTATCACTTGGTTGAGTAGCATAACACTGTTTTGTAGTGCTTATTTTCTCTTTACTAATTTATTTCCTTTATCTCATTTCCTTGGTTGTCCGTGGAGGTGGAAACACCTAAATGGGGGTCTGACTGAGGAAGGCCCCTATACAACCACCCAACATTTTCCCTTTCTTGTTGTGTGTAGGAGTACGTGCTCTTCGAGGGGCCAGCTAGAAAACAAATTCCTTGGCATGAGATCCTCTTTATTCTCTTCACTCTTGCATATTTTCTTTATAATATTAGAGAGTATTTTATTTATTTAATCACATCACTTTTTCCCTTTAGTTAGTTTGATGGGCCATTAGCTAGTTTTGTTGGTTTGACCTCATCCTCACTATTATCTGGCCGTATGGACAACAGGGCACTTTTCACATGGCAGCATGCCACGTTGACGTCCAAAGACTGCGCTTATGTCCTCAAACAAAGAGCTTTCTAAGACATAGTATTAGACCTAGAAACTAGCTTGCCTAGCCTCTTACTATGTTTCGGGTCTGTAGAATAACTGAGAGGCCTCACGGTCCTTGTTATTCTCACCTCGCATTCACTTGCAATACGCTTAGTTGAGGTAAGTTAGGATAGCTTCTCGCATCTTGGCCCTCCGTGACCTGGGGTCTTGTATGCAGTGGTCCCCCTCTCTTACATTTTTGGTGAACCTGATGTGAACCATTTTGGTTTCGTCCTTGCAATCCTGACAGTTCCTTTCCTCATACTCTAGGAGTGTTGTAGGTTCGAGTGTTGTAAGGATGCCACCTTACAACCTAACCTGTGACCCCTAGTTGGCATAGTTGGAAGGTTCCAAAGGTATTGCATGACGAAACCTTAATTGGGTCACCATCTTATCCATCAACCTTTAGGGACTCTATGAAAGCATTACCTAGTGTGCGTAATGGATTCCTTATTGCACCAACCCATCCCCTCTGTACAACCTATTGATAGTGGTACTTGTATAACTTTCACTTCACGGGACCTGCCGATGGGCTTTAATAGGGAACCGTCTCCTCTTTACATCCCTACATGGATCAATGGAAACATTGTAGCTGGTGTTCTCATTGACCCTACATCACATGTGAACATAATAATAGAGGATATTATGTTAATAAAATTCTTACACAAGGATGGGTATGATGCTCCTATGAGCACCATCCGCACACATGACGGGCTTTCCATACTCCCTTTGGGTAGTATTGTCTTGTTGGTCTTAGTTGGACTTAAGTCCTTGAAACTCCTATTTGATATCATCCCTAGGTCTTAACTCTTTAGGTTAAAGTTGGGTATCCCTTGGTTGGTGGAAATGAACGTGGTACCCTTCGTCGTGCATAAATGTCTAAAATTTAGCCACGAAGGCTCCATGCATATAATCCATGACACCAACTATAGACCACTGGTTGCACATGGTAGCTACTCCTTAGACCACTCCTGGCCTGCACCCATTGGTCCTCTTCCCCCTAGAATGGACCTTCTGCACCGAACATATCAAAATTATAAGGGGTGTCTAAGGCCGAAAGTGAGATACCCTCCCTCGCCTTATGTTATTTCACATAGGACCTGCTTAAAGGCTAACAACAATGCTGCTAAGGCATGAAAGAAGGAAGAAGAGAAGCAGTCTCATGATCCTCCTTCTTCCTCTTCTGTTGATTAGTCTAGTACTTCATCTCACTCTACTGAGGTACCATCAAATTCTGCTCCTCATCTACAGAAGAATCCTATATGGTGCCTGCTTGGAGAAAACCTAAGTGCCCTACTTTTGAACTTCTTGTTTTGCCAATGGAACTTAGACCCATTTAGTATGACAGGAAGAAGGTCTCCTAAGGAGAGTCCTTGTTGTCTCAACCTCTCTGGCCTCCTATTGCTCCTGCTCCTAAGGCAGTGAGTGGAAAGAGGCCTGCTGTCGAGGCTCTCAAGTTGACTCCTCTTGTCATTCCTTAGCTTGTTCCTCCCGCTCCCGTGCAGGAATTTGTCCCTCCGCCGGAAATAGTCATGGTGGAAATTCCCATGGTTGAGGAAGAACCCTCTATACCTTCACAAATTTTGGCCTCTAACTCCAAGATCCATAGAAACCACCTTGCGCGTGAATGCAAGCACCGATGAAAGTCCCTCTTGGCTGAGCAAGCCACCTCACAAAGAAAGGAGGAAGAAACGACCACCCCTACTTCAGGGCCTCCTACAGCATCTTCTTCCTCCCTTTCTTCTGCTTCTCTCCAATCTAGTCCTATACTGCTCCCAGCTTTTGTTGCAAGTACAAATGTGCCTAACCCTAAATGAGTATAGGTGTTCATTGCTCCTTCAGTGGAGCCACCTTTGCTGATGTTCATTCTAGATATCTAGCCTTTCTTGAAGCCCATGGACATGGTTAATACCTCAGTCGTGTCCACTGCAGTTCTTTCCTCTTCCTCCTTCGCACCTCTGGCCTTGTCCATGGGGAATTCACCTCCTCCGACGAAACAGGAAACAAAGGGTAGTCCATCTGACAATGAAGGACATAAGAAAATTCTACCTCACTAACAAGGTGGCCCCATGTTGACTTTCTCTATCCTAGTGACAGAACCAATCCTAGCTTCCCCTAAGTTTTCCACCACTCCCGAGTCATTTGGCAAGCCTAGTGGTGAACCTTGAACGTAGCCCATCCCATCTGCCAAGGCTAGACATGGCACCCCTATGGGGTGCATGTTTAATTCTGTGGATGAGGTTTCGGCCTTGTCGGCGATCTTCGCTAAGTCGCTGACCTTGACTCCACAAGAGCTCGGTGGAGAGGACCTTGAGGGGCCCTCTTCCTTGGCCCTTATTGTGGGAGGACCAGATGCTCCTCCTCTTAACATCTCGCCATTGTAGGCTCGTCCTCCTTCCCCTTATGAGGACTTAGATTGGGAAGTAGATGATCTCTTGGTTGATCAATGTTAGGAGGAGATCCTTTTCTTTATCTTGTGTGTGTGTGTGCTTTGTGATGTGTTCCCTCGTGCTCATGCTATGTGTTCCTGGATGACCCTCGTCACCCTTGTTGGTGCTTGGATACAGGCATGATTTTTGTGTCGTAAACCTTATTCTATTTGTATCATCATTCTTCCATGTTTGTGCTTGATTTTTGGTAAATTGGGGATGATGCAAAGCGTTGGGAGCATTTAGACTTCCCTTCCATGTTGACCCAATTTTTTATTTTTACTTTGTTTTTTGTGCATTCTTCCTGATCTAGTTGGGGACTAATGATCTTTCACCTTGCATCACGATTACCTATTATTATGAGCTCAGAAAGATCTGATCCTGCTAAACTAGATCCCAATGTGCCCTTTGTTTATATTTTTCTTTCTTTTGTTTTCTCTTTATTTTTCTCTCGTCTTTGCTTGAGTTGTCCCTTTCATGTGTAACGCCCTCTCTTTAACATTAAATTTTCAAAAAATTCATTCGTTGCTAACAAATCCTTTCACGAAATCTCCACAAACTTTTCTTTGGAATCGCATTCTCAACTTGGAACCCTAATGGGATGTGCTTCCTTCATCACGGGTTCATAAAGAGAGGACTTGAAGACCTTCCCTGTGCATGGGGGAATGTTCTTCCTTTTGAATTCCTTGATGAAGTGAACATCTTTTCAAATGATTCCTTGATGATGGATCGCTTTGAG
Source organism: Sequoia sempervirens (assembly GCA_007258455.2). NCBI lineage: Eukaryota > Viridiplantae > Streptophyta > Pinopsida > Cupressales > Cupressaceae > Sequoia > Sequoia sempervirens. The sequence continues at coordinate 132,844 of VDFB02286248.1, read as the reverse complement.
AAGAGAAGAATATCTACTTTCAAACTGTGTGTCCCTTGAGTGGACCCCTTTTTCTTCATGTCTAGCCTAGGGGTAGCCCGACTAGACTTATTTCATTCCCCTCTTCACGTCTAGCTTAGGGGGCAGCCCGACTAGGCTTGTTTCATATCTTCACGTCTAGCTTGGGGGAAGCCTGACTAGACCTTACCTTTCAAACAACTCATCCCTTGAGTGGACCCCTCTCCTTTTGAAGGGTTCCCAAGGGACCCCTTTGAAAGACTTCCAAATCATCGATGGTTTACGTGACTGTCTGCCTACTTGCCTATGCAGCTGCTTCTTGACTCTACGGAGTCTACTTCCTTGGGATTTCCTTCATGCTAGATTTTTGGGGGGATACCTTCCTTGTAGGTCTGCGGTCCTATAAGGTGCTCACTTTACATGGCTTCCTTTATGTGAGAGATCTTGGGGGTTGCCTCCTTGTAGGTTTGTAGGCCTATAAGATGCTTTTTTTTCCAACTTCATAGCTCCGAGCAACTATGGAGTCCCTCACTTTTCCTGCACCTTCAAGTACACCAGACTGAGTACTGCTTCCTCGACAGTTCAGGTATATGTTTCTAACCCTACACTCTTCCTTGATCTACTTTACCGAGCACTCATTAGTATTTGTGCTCGCTAAAGTGGGGGAAAAATGTATAAGAGTTTATTTTCACCCCATGTGCAAATCCTCTTTTTTCCTTTACCCACCTTAGAAAACCAAGATTGGAGGCCTAATTGCACCTAAACTCGATGTGTGCATCCCACCTAGCACCTATTTTGAGCATCAGTGGAGGCATTTCTATCGGGGACACCCGTGGGATGCACAGACGTCCACATGGCGCGCTTACATCCTTGGCAGATTCCTGCAGTTGAACCTGCAGAGGCATTACTCTTCTCATTGAATGTGAAGTTGTAATGTCCCCTTCGACTGACTGACCCAAATATGGTCATTTTTCTCCATCCTTTCTTCAAATTCATCCCTTCAACATTCAATCCAACTCTTCACCACATCAAGCATCCATTCTTGCACTATCACATCCACTTTCAAGCTCTCAAAAACTCACTTTCACTCACTCCAAGAATTCAAGTATTCCATTGCAGCCATGAAGCAACACTCCATCACTTTGGTAGAGCAAGTTTGGGATCACACCATTGCAACAATGGCTCGAGTACTCTCATTTTCTCCCCCAAGCAGCCTTGAGTGCTCTTGATGGAGGTGGTAAGCTTCCCTCTCCTCTCCTCTATCACTTGGTTGAGTAGCATAACACTGTTTTGCAGTGTTTCTTTTCTCTTTACTACTTTATTTCCTTTATCTCATTTCTTTGGCTGTCTGTGGAGGTGGAAACACCTAAACGGGGGTATGACTAAGGCAAGCCCCTATAAAACCACCCAACATTTTCTCTTTCTTGTTGTGTACATAGGAGTACGTTCTCTTTGAGGGGCCAACTAGCAAACAAATTCCTTGGTGAGATCCTCCTTATTCTCTTCACTCTTGCATATTTGTTTTATAATATTAGAGAGTATTTTATTTATTTAATCACATCATTCTAGCCCTTTAGTTAGTCTGTTGCACCATTAGCTAGTTTTTTTGGTTTGACCTCATCCTCACTGTTGTCTGGCCATATGGATGACAGTGCACTTTTGAGATGCTAGCGCACCACGCTGATGTCTAGAGACCGCGCTTCTCTCCTCGAACAAATAGCTTTTTGAGACGTAGTGTTAGACCTAGAAACTGGCTCGCCTAGCCTCTTACTATGTTTCAGGTCTGTAGAATAACTGAGAGGCCTCACTATCCTCGTTATTCTCTCCTCGCATTCCCTTGCAATACACTTAGCTGAGGTAAGTTAGGGCAGCCTCTCTCACCTTGGCCCTCCATGACTTGGGGTCTTGAACGTGGTGGTCCCCCTCTCTTACACACCCTATGGTGGATGGGTCCTCACTTAGACCTAGGACCCACTTTAAAATATGTTTTTGGTGGTATTTTAATGATTTCAAATCCATAATTCAATGTTGGCTTATGATATTTGAATTTTGGGAATTAATCTTAAGATATGTATTAATACAAGGTTATTTCACTTAGTTTTACCTAGATTTCAAGTGTTCAAGTCCTAATAGCAAGTTTATGAGATCATGTATTCATATTCAAAGCACGGAGCAAATAAGAGTGAAGACTTAGAGCAACATTTTATTATTTTTTGCAAGTCTTTAAGTTCATTTTGTCATCAAAGATCAAGCATTATTGAAGCAAATTTGGTGATAGATGCCCTTGGAGAATCATGATGGATTCTAGGTTTTGGGAGAAGCACTATGAGATTCAACCTAACCTAATGACTTGTTTCCTAAGTGATTACATCTTCTATGATCATTCTACTTTTAACCTAAAGAGAGGTATATTCAAATTTATGACTTATTAAGGGGATTTGAGGTCTCCTAAAGTAGGTATTATGTAAATTGTTCATGTTCATTTAGGATCTTATTCTAATACACTTGAGTAGGGTTTCTTTGCATTATTAGAAATATTAATCTTAAGACACATTTAAGGTTAGGATCACACACACTTTTCATGTTTCATAATTCTATTCATCATCAAGGTTTAATTACCAAACTTGGTGTTTGACTGAGGCAAACCCCTATCCACCAACAAACATCAAATTTGTTTTGCAGATTTTTGGAAAATCTAGATTGGAAGCGGGGATTTCAAGTTACAAGAGGGAATTGGAGGTCTTGAGCTTCAAATTCATATTCATATTTTTTCAGAATAGCCTACCAGGACCCATTCGCCATAGGGAGAATGAGGTCCCTATTATGGTTCCAAAAACAAGTTTTGATAGGTGCAGAAAATTTATTACCTTCAAATTCTCTAGAAATTTTACTAATTCCTTTTGTTTTATGTTAAATCTTCTAAATGCACTTTGTAGATCTAAATTTGAAAAAATTTTGCTATTTTTAATCTTTCTCCCCAAAGTGTTATTTGACCTAGACCCCTGGCCTAGCAAAAAAAGGGAAACTTGTAGATTCACATCTTGGGTTGACTAACCTAAGGGTTGTAAGTCAATTCTTGGTGTGGATCTCACTTCTAGGTAATGAATTGAGAAAATTAGGACCCCTTTTCCCTCTTTGGATCCCCTTTTCCATTTTGGGAAACCCTAGGGACACACATATTTTTCATCATTTCAAAAGTTAACAAAAGTATGACTAATTGTCAACTCTTTAATCTAAAAGCATGAATAAATTCAAACTAATTAAAAATCTAATCTTGGAAAAGTGTAGTAAAATCTTTAAGACCTCAATTTGAGGTCTTTGATGACTTAAAATGGATTTGAAATGTGTTGAGAATCAAGTTTCAATCGAATAGATTTAGTTGGCATCACAATCAACCCTTCAAAACATGTTTCCATGTAAAATTTCAGTCCAATCAAACTCCCAGATCAAAAATTAAGACATTTGAAAGTCCCTACATCAACATCTTTATATAAACAAAATAAAAAGTCCTTGATGTGAATGATATTGATAAGAAAAAGATATATTTTTATAATTATGTGACTATAGATAATGTACCTAGTATAGTTAGGGTTGGGAACCCACTTAAGAATAGCTGATCACTACAACCTTCACCCTCAATACACACAAATCCACTTCCTATAATGTGAGACTTTAGCATATCCACCACCCTCTCATTCTAATCTCCCTATTCACATTGGTTACAGTCTTCTTAACTCTGAGAAATAGAGCTTCAATCTCTCTTATCTTGAGCCGGAGATCTTCACTTCTCAAGTAAACGGTCACTTTTCTCTAGTCATCTCTAGCCTACTTTCAAATATCTAAGAAGACTCATTATGTATCAATGATACTAAAATAATAAGCTTTTCATCTCCTATCGCCATGTAAAGAAATGAATAGTAGCATAGCCTGCCAAATGGTAACTATTGTTCAAAAAAGTAGCTCATGGCAAAAGAGATCCATCACATTCCCTGTCACCCCCCAAAAGTGAATAAACAGTCACATGGTCCACCTCAATAAGAAGAATGGCCAAGTAGAATATTTTTATGCAGCCTACTAGAAGGCTAAGGGATAAGGGAAGATCAATTGAAAAAGTAGCTACAAAAGAATAATCACACTGTCCAAGGATTAGTGATCACCATGTGCAACAATAAAAGCATCTATGGCAGAAATAACACCTCAAGAAAATGGAAAAACCATCACCACAAGGAGAAGGTGATGAATGGTCAGGAATAGAGATAGAACTAGTGCCTCAAGAACAGAAAAGGCTTGGCCCAAAAATCAACTACTACGTGTTAAATCTGAAATACCTAACAAGAATAATCTTTTTTAAATCAGCTATATTGATAAAAGCAATAATAGTTGCTTTGAACAATCAGACCCAAAGATAGAAAGGGCAACAACATTTTATTGTTTAGGAATCAAACATTGGTAGATCTTTTAAACATATATCATTTTTATTCAATTGCATTTCATAATGTAATAGTAATAATCAATTATCTTCTATAATATTAATATTTATAGCAAAATCTTTATATTTCTTATCATTACTAGCCGTTAAGATCTAATATTTAAATACAAATAATATTTTTATAGCAAATTTCATGTATTTTTTCTATAATCTTTTTGAAGTAGCAAATAGACATAGAAAATGGTTTTGTAATAGTTTAGAAAAGGATCTAGATCAATTAATAGATATTTTGTAACATAACTATTTGAAACTAATGATCATTTGAAGCATAATACACTTTTTGTAGAATTTTTTGAAGAGTAAGTTTTCATGAAGCCACAAACAACAAACATATCAAAAAAATGAAAATATAATTTGTAACTTAAATTGATAGCAAGCAAGATTACCGATAAACCTAAATGCTCTTACATAAATGACTACAAACATTTTTAAAAAACAAAAAAAAAATATAAAAAGAAAATATTGAAATCATTTTAAAACTTAAAATATAATTAACAATTAATTATCAAACCTCATATTAATATGATAGCCTTGAATGAATTTATATGCAATTACAATTTCTCTTTATGTACTATTACATAAAATTGCAAAGAGAAAAATTTCAAGAACAATTAAAAAAATATTGGTTTTATTATAAATTTGGACCAAAAGTGTCAAACCAAGTCCTCACATATGTTAATTTTATCAATAGAGGAATTATATGGTTCTTAAAACTTGTCACATGGAATCTGCATAAGTGAAAGAAAATTTCTAAATCTTTTTCTAAAATGAGTGGGTTTTTTCCCTCGGTGTTGCTTGAACCTAATATATGGATGGCCTTTACATAATAATATTCATTAATTGTGTGAATTTTGTAGGTTGTAAATTCAATTGAATATTTCCCTTTGTGACCTGTAATGGAAGGTGTGAATTCTATAAATTAAGTTAAAGGGATGGAAACATTACTTGGTGGGTCTAAGTTATATTTGTTGAAGGTATTTTTATTTTTTATATTCAAATTAATATTATTATAATTTTAATTGTTTAATGATCATATCATAACCAAAGTCTACTATTATGAAAAAAATAGGCTTAAGATTATAAATGTAAGTGTTTATGTTAACATATTATTTTCATGTTGATGTTAATTTCAATTTTCTCATTAATGAATTTATTTATAATGCTATATTCGTGAACCTTTGATTACACACATGTAATAATGCATGTTGTATAACTCATAAATCAATATACAATGATTAGAGAAATAATATAAGTTTCTTCTAGATTGTGTACTTCCTCCTTCTGATCTATAAGTATAGTTTGTTGTGCATCTTAAAATAATTAAATATTCAAATAACATTAACACTTATTTCAATCAAATTGTGTATTATAATTATTATCCTTTAAAGAAATGTAAGGAATAAAATTATTCTTCCACTAATGTAATTTAGGTCTAATTATTATTATTAACAATAAACTAAATGAAGGATTGGAAATAAAATAATTAGAATTGAAAAATAAATGTTGGTATTGTATAACTTAGAATTGAGAAATGTAAATTCTAGAGAGGAAATAACATGTTTATATGAATTTCAACAATTAATCTCGTTGAATAAATAATGTGTTAATGACATAAATATTATTTGAGATAAGAAGTGTAAATTCTAGAGAGGGAATAATGTGTTTATAATAATTCCAACATTTAATCTCATTGACTAACTAATGTCTTATGAGACAAATATTATTTGAGATTTAAATCTAGAATTGAGTTCAAAAAATTATGATAAATTTGTGTTCTAATAGTTTTTATATTAAAGATAGGACCACATCATGACTTAGTCCTAGACTAATTCACACAGACATAGACTAACAATGTGTTAGTTGATAATTGACATAAGTGAGACAATGATCAACTAAGACACACAACTATTATTGAACGTTCTTTGTGTGTGTCCTTGATACTAAAAAATTAATATAAATGCTTAAAGATGTTTCTACTAACCTAGAATATATATTTAAATTATATTTTTCTTAAATGTTCAACATGAGACTTTTGCCATGTGTACTAATGGGATCACATATGATCATATTCTATAAAAGTTATCTTAGAAGGAAAATATTTAAAATACAAAATATGTGGACTAAATAGTGTTATGCAACCCAAGGAGTAGCCACACCACATGTGTAGTCTCAACTAGGAAAATGTTAGTTTAATAGGGAATGGGATACATGTCTACTTGAAGTGTTGTGATAAAAGTGACATGTAACTAATAAATTTAAGGTGATCATTGACTAATGAAAAAATAAAATAAAATGAATGTTAAGATAATATATTTATAACATATACACAAAGCAACATATCTAGACATCTAGATTTTTTCACCCTAATTCTATCATCTTCTATTATTAATTTTATACATTATTTCATTCTAGCTAAACATCATCATATCAATTAATTATTTGTACGTATTCATTAATTGATCACATGTATCCTATCACATTTCATTGACTAATTACAATGAGGATTATAATGGAATGAATGTGTTAAAAAAAATTAATAAAGAACCAACATATATTAAAAAAACTAAAACTATAAAATAATTCTTACATAAATAAAATAAAATCTCTTAATAAATACGAATAAATATTTGTAAAGAAAAATAAAATGGCTCTTAAATAAATAGCAATAGCTCTTTAATTTTATAGTAAAAATAACTCTTAAGTAAATAAAATTGCTCATATATACTATTATATATAATTATATCCGAAATAAATCTATCTAAAAAAAATTTAGAGGCATCAATCTTAAATTATTATATTTATTTAAGAATTTTTTATTTTAATTTAGAACTATTTAAAAATTATATGTCTAAGAGACATCAATTTTAAATTATTATATTTATCAAAGACATTAGATTTCCACAATTCGTATATGTAAGTCTGTTGCTTCTTGATTAAACTGTGTATTTGTTTTTAGATCAACGTTGATCCAAAAACAAATACGCAGTTTAATCCAGAAGCAACAAACTTACTATATTTATTTAAGAATTCTTTTATTTTACTTTATGATTATTTAAAAATTTATTTTACTTTATTTTATTTGAAGAGTTGTATTTACTAAAGATTTATTTTATTATTTAATATTCTTGTCTCTCCACATTTTTTAGAGAGATGTATTTAAGATGTCTATGCTAGTTAATTGTCATTCAACTAATTCTTAATTAGATCCATGTCAATTAATTAATTATACTATTTTAATTAATTAATCTAATTTTATCCTAGTGAAACATCACTTCACAATTAATTAATATTTTTAAGTATGAGAGAATCATTAATATACATAACTAATTATGTGTGCATGAATTTAATTAGAAAATGAGTAATTAATTAATAATGATAAACAAACTAATTAATTATGAAGCGATGTGGGAAAGTTAAAATAGGATTAATTAATTAACATGTTGTAATTAATTAATTGTTTTCTTATTGTTCCATAATTAAATCATTGTCAAAAATTAATCTCTATCACTCATGCAAATCGTAATTCCTTGATTTATGCTTACATATTTCTAAATCAAATAGAATAACTAGAAAAAAGCCATGCAAGGAATTTCAAGACCAAATCAAATCAATTTTAAATGAAAATAAATAAATAAAACATAAGCTTCTAAATCAAGTGAAATATTCTTAACCATTTATTTATTTATTGAAAACTTATAAATCTACCTTTCCTTTCACAAATTTAATAATCTATAAATCTTTTGAATAATCTTGAGAATCTCTCATCAATCAATCACGCTTATAGATTACAGATTTGAGCAATCGCATTCATAAGCATGAACAAATCTTATGTATTGTTATCCAATATTTTGACACATTTAACTATATTTATTAATTAATTAAAATTTAAAATCAAAATAAAAACAAATACGCATTTAGAATGCTAGATAGACATTATCCAACAAAATATCAGTAATGTCGGTGAGGAGTATTTAGTGGTTTCCTTCACAAGTCCCACCATTCTTTAATCACGACATTGACTTATAATTCAGTCGTACGTTTGTTTGTCTGGTTATGCCGAGTAAAGTAAGATACATTCATTGCTCTTATCCAACGTGGTTCCCACATACTTTTAGTAAATTAGGGGAAAGTACCTACTACCTAGCTTAGCACTTTAATTTTCCTGTTTCCCAAAAGTTTAGGTAGTAATTTCAAACCAGTCTTATTCTTTTACAGCAGTTTATTTGATAATTCTTTTCCAAATAAATATGATGTCACATTAATATAGTTTTTGTTGAAGTGTTCAAAATGATCTTAAAAAAAATTAAATGGATAATTGTGTGCTAAGTCATGTTTTATTAGTGTAATGATGTGACACCACAAGATTTATTGCTTTTTAGATCTAAGGAATACATTTCATTCAATTATTAATATTCATGATAACACCAACTTTTTTTTTTCATATTACAGGGATGTTCCCACGATCTCACCCAACCCAGGGCGAGACTAGTCCCCTATGGGTGAGATCCCCCGCCCGCAAGAAAAACCAACCTCTTAAACCCAGGAGTGGAGTCAAACTCGAGACCAATGGGGAGCAAACCCACTGCCCAAGTCAACTCTACTGTTCGTTCGTGTTGTTAAAAGTATTGAGCATTAATCAACAAATGTTATAACAACTATTGGAACATGCTCAATTAATGGATCTTCTCCCTAACATATATATCTTTAAAATATCTATATAAAATATGTCGAGACTTTATTTTTGAAGTGTTTATTATACTTATATATGTTTATTACAATTTAATTGTGAAGAAAGAATGAAATATTTAAATATTTTCTTAAATTTATTATTATTGTTCAAAGTGATGGATTTGATTTTTTCTAAACAAGGTGTATAAAATGAGGGATATTTTCTTATCTATATAAAATACATCGAGATGAGTTTAATATTTAAAAATAATAATTATGGTGGAAATATTGATATAGATGATGATAAATAATTTAAATAAAAATAAAATTTTAATCTCAGTTTTATTTTTATGTGAAATTAAGTAATATTATTTATAAATATAAAATTTAAAACAATAAAATAAAATAAAAACTTGCCATGTTATTAATATTTTTTTAGTAGTTATCCTAATATCTTTCTATTATAAATCCTTTAAAAATACTTTTTATTTTATTTTTTGATTTACTTTTTCAAAAAAATCTTTGGTCTTCACTTATGCTTTTAAAAATATAAAACTCAAAAGGGGGAGTTTTCATGTACATGATTTTTTCGCACCCCCTAATACAATTGTATAGTGCCTCTCAATGTAATTACTGGTATATATATCATTAAGATAATCTATGTAAAATACTTCAAAAGATATCAAGTTGTCTATTTTTTTCAATTAGCAAACTTAAAATAAAAACAAAAATTATTGTGGTTAAAAGAATGAAAATAAAATTTTGTGATACTATCCATTTTAAACAATTGAAAAATCAATAAAAAATCATTACACGTGAAAATAGTGTAGATTTTTGTTTTCCTTTCATGAATTTGTTGACCACCTATATATCATGTTGTAGAGTTATGTCTATCAATGTAATAATTATAATCAAGACTTTTAAATTCTTGTTACTATTTATTTATGTGAACAAATGATATGAAATTTTTTCTATTTAAAATAATAGTTGTCTTTTATAAAATTAAAATGTAACTTTTTTAACGAAAAATATTTTATTAATAATTGATAGAATAATATCTTCTACTTCTTATTATAATCTTCAATGGATAAGAAATGCAACAAACATGCTTTTCCTACTTGATAATCTTGAAGTTGGATTGACTTGAAATCTTAGGCACTTTAACATGTGTTTCTTCCATTTTTGTAATTGCCTTTGTTTAGCAACTCACAAGTATAATTGACATTAAATGCTATCATTCCCTCGACAATGGGTTTATTTGTCTAAAATTCCATTCAATACTTCTTTTGTAGTTTGTAGTTGTCTTTTATAGCTCATCTAGATCTTTGCATTCATAGTTTTGTATTTTATCATTTTATTTTATTAGAAAGAGAATTGTATGCTACTACAAAGAGTGGTTATTGTTAATCCCACATTTGGTATAAATAAAATGAGGGGGGAGGGGGAATAGACTAATAGAAAAGACAATCTATAACATTTACTTTATGTAGAACCATATAGTTGGGAAAAGTATAATAAGTAGTGATTGCATATATAATTGTAAAATTTAAATCTTGATTAAGTGAATTATTTATATCTAATTATTTAAGTAAAAGTAATTAAAAATAATGGTTCAATTTAATTTTTTTTAAGTAAAAAAATATTTAAAAAAAATATTTTAAACATATTTTTTATTTGTCTTTATATAATTATAAGAGTGGAAAATTGCAATGTCTTAGTATATGTATATGTACTTAAATTTTACTTAACCTTTATTTGCACATGATCCTATGCTTATTGTCATACCTAATCTCTATGACACATATTTCTTTACAATTATTTATATATATAGACTAATTCTCACACTTATCTCTATACTATTTGTGTCTTTCAAGATCTAGTCCATCTATTTGATCCTAGGTCAAGAATAAAATGAAATTACACACATTTCATATTCCTTTTGAATACCAACATTATAAAACAATTGTAGACTTTATTATAAATAAATTGAAGGAGATGATATCTCCAAATGACATCCAAGTATTTAAACAAAATAAATTCTATAAAATATATAGAATCCAATATCCTAAATGAGTGCAAGATATTTTGCTCTATCAAGCTATATGGAGGGAGAGAATCATCCAAGCACTTTACTTCCAACCACAAACTAGCAACCCATTGTTGCAAGTATGAGTAGTTGGTGCTTTCATTGATGTCAACAAGACTGTGTTGTCATTAATGTTTATTATTGGATAAGAATGTTGTAGGAATGTGAGCAGTTGATGCTTTGATAGTTGCATTATATTGTCATTAGAAAAGCTACTGGTGTCAACCTCTAGTGTTTCTTTGATAAGATTTTTTCTATGGATATGTGGTTGAGTTACTATGTTGTAGTTGGTTCAGTTGTGGTGTGCAAGTGTTGAAGATGAAGAGGATGTGTCTCTCGTGCTTGGATTTCAAGTGCTTTTGAGAAAATTTGATAAAAAGAGGAAATAGTGTGTTGCAGTAGTATTTTGGGTGGCTAAGTTATGTTTTGGTTTTGCTCTATATTTCTTCTAGAGTAAAGATATGCCTGTGCAATTTGGCTATGTTAGTGAGAGTAGTTCAAAGGTGTTATATATTCAAGATTTGGTGTGTTGGATTGTTGTGCAAAAGAAGTTGTTTTCACTAGTGTGCGAATTGTGTATTGCAGAGGTGTCTAGGAGAAATGTATTTGCTCTGTATTTCTCCGCAGAATGGTTTTAGGTCTTGCAATTCTGAAGGAGTGTTATTGGCATTGATATCTTTGTTCATTCAAGTTGGTTCATGGTTTGGTGCTTTAGAATTCAATTTTTCAAGTAATAGTGTATGGCAGAGTTGTCTAAGTGTACTGGTGTGTACATTCTTTAGGTGGAAGTTGTTGTGAAGGAGTTTGTTGGATTTTAAATTATTTGAGCAATATTCTCGATCATTTTCAAGTGTGGTGTCTGGTTCACAAGTCATCCTTGGGTTTGAGGAAATGTGCACTTAAAATTTTAATGGTTTTTGCATAGGTAATGACTAAATTAGTGTTTACACTAGACTTGTGATTAATAAATATTGTTTATAGAAGCATGTGGTTGTGAAGTATTATAGATTCAGGTCCCAACTATGGTGTGATGTGGGTCTTTTTCACTTATATCTATCACGAAATTGTTTTGCCACTAACCTAATTTGAATTTCCATGTTGATGTGCATAGCCGACCTTGGAGAAGGTTTCAAGGTTGAAGACTATATAAGTATGAGTTGAATTTTTGAAGGATGTTAAGATAGATGCAAGGGATGTGAATGATGTGAAGTGTAGAGTGTTAGAGTGTGAAATTGAGAAGTGTAGTGTGAGCTTTCATGTGTTAGTTTATTGGATGCAGTGAGTAGAAGGTGACTACAATTCTTCAATTAGACTACGAAGGTGTTGATGTCATTGTAAGATAGGGGGAACAACCACACCAAGGCTCTAAGTCACAAAGATATGAGAGCAGAGGGCTACCCTAACTTACCACAAGTTGGTTAAGAGTTCTTAGGTCAAGGATAGAGAATGAACAACACTCTCAAGTGCTTCTATCACTCTACTAATCTAAATATTTGGATGGGGCTCAGTGAGCCCATTTCTAGAACCTAAACCATACCTCAAACAACTCTCTACTCAAGGAATGCAGCATGGCTCAAGGACGATAACATGGCGCACAGGCATCTCTCTAGGGTGTTGGCGTTCGTATGGCCAAAAAGTGTGAAATCATAGTACAAAATACAAAAAATCCTACTAATAGTCTAGCTAATAAAGTTTAACGTACTAAATAGAATGATGAAACACATGATACAAGGAATAACTGTAAAGATGTTGAAGAAGACAACTAAAATGAAGGTGACAAAAACCAACTCACTAAGAGTCTAGTTTACCAACAAGCTCCCGTGTACACCTACCTACACATAACCAAGATAGGAAAAATGTTGGGGCTGTATAGGGGTTTTCCATAGTCAAACCCCCGCTTTGGTGTTTCCACCTCCATAGACAGCCAGATAGATAAAGAGAAATAAAAATGGGATAAAGGAAATACTAGAAAGAGAAAATCGAACACTACGAAAAGCACAATGCTACTGTATCAAACATTAATGAAAGAAGGATAGTGAAGCAATACCACCTCCACCCAAAGGCACTCAAGGCCAATGAAGGGAGAATGCAAGGCTACAATCTTGGAAAATTCGACATGACTGCAGCAATGACTTGAAGGAGGTCTCACAAGACACCAAAATCACAGCTTCTATGGTAGCACAACACGTTCTCAATGGAGTTGATGGAGCAACAAATTGCTAAGAAATGATCAAGAGTACAAGCTAGTGTGTAGAAATGCCCAAATGATGGGAGCATATAGTAGAAGATGGATTTAAATTACTCAAGATATGCTAAAGAGATGAAATGTAAGTGAAACAAATCCATTTGAAGATGAAAAGAGAGGGAAAGAGTTGGTCTCGAGTTGGTTGGTCAACATAGAGGCGTTACACTTCATCCCCAATGGGGAACGTAACATCCCTGCAAATTCTAGAGGCAAGAATCTGTCAGGGACAGTAGCGTGTTGCGCAGACATTCGTCCCTAACAAAAATTCCCCTGTAAAGGTTCGAGAAATAACTCACTGATTATAAACCTCATTTCCTAAAACAATTTAATAGAACCAGATAATTATATAGTAAATAGAATTAAGAGGAACATTTATATATTTCACATCAATTATAAGAATGGAATAACGTGCTTATCAATGAATCCAGGTCTATCACATAAGATAAATGATTCGTCAGTATAAATAAACATCATCTTACTCAAAGTAAATAACTTACAAGTATCTCCTATTTGACCAATTTAAGGTTGCAAACATAAGAAAGGCTTGCTCATCCATGAGTCCACATCCTAGACCTGCAAGAAAATGTTAGTGGATAGGGGTCTGCCTTGGTCAAACCCCGTTTTGGTATTCAAACCATAAAATGAAGAATAAATTAATAAATAAATCAAGAATGATCACACTATGATGTTACAACTTACTGAACTCTAGCATTAAGTTCTTGACTGGAACGCTTCTTGAACCATGAAATCTTTATCACAAATTTTATCTCAATTGCATACATGATACATGCTTGAAGATTTGGCTTTGCGAGTTGCAATTACAATAATGATGGAGAGAATCTTTCGCTCGTAAAAGAATACTTCATAATAAGTAACACTGTTTACTGTTTTGATAAACAAGATTTATAATTAGTATCCTCTATGCAATACCCTTTTAAGATAGTCAACAACACTGTACTAATTACACATATATAGATATAAGTAAGGTTTATGTAAGGATACATTTTAAGTAACTACAATGAAATATTATAAGTTAAATATTCCAAGAATGCTTTTCAAGCAATTACATTGATACGCTCTAGCAGGTTTAGATTCATTTCCTAACAAGTTAATCATATAATACTCAACTGAAAAGAAGACTTAAAAACAAGAAAAGGTGTCAAATTATTACCAACATGGAAACATCCAATTCCACAATAATTTCTAATATTCATTATTGAACTAAAAACTAATAATAAGCCTACACTACTTTTGGTTCTACTTGAATTTTGTCTTTAAGAGAATGCTAAATATTCAACCTATGTTATCTAAACTCCTCTTGATCTTTTCTAAGGAAAACTTTATTGACTCCCAACTTAATTAATCACATAGTATTCAACATCTGGTCCTAGCCATAAAATTAGAGAATGCAAAGTATTAATACTAATCTAATTATTTCCATTTCATTTGAAAATGTTGTTTATTAACAATTTTGGAAAAAAAAAATACTACACATTATACATAAAGCTTTACATTATTATTTAGTAGCCTAAGATTAAAGAACAAGCATACCTGTCTTGGACAATAGAGAGAAGAGTGAAAGAACTTGGCCTTTCCAAAGACATGCAATACCTGCCATTCTGCAAACTAATCTTGTACTACTACAAAGTTCTAAAAAGTTACAACGAACTATCTAATCTCAGATTGGTCTGGTCTCGGAAGAGAGAAATGACACCAAGATATCAACAATCACGATGAACTCTGTATAATCATGAATGTAAGCACTTCAGACTTGCCTTCAGAAACGATATCAGATATATAAAAAAAAAAAACCTTTTTCTTTAGTGCAAATTCATGCATACATAGCAGGATAATCTAGCTCTGCCTAAAGAATATTAATATATAATTATATAAATAAGAAAACCAATTCCAAACAGCATGATTACAACGACGCCAAAAAGCAAGTCCTGATGATGCAATTGCTCATAATTCCTATGCGATGGTTCATTTCACTAGTTTCAATCCCACCCTTCAAGCTCTTATGAGTTAAATATAAAAAAAATGATAATTCGAGAAATAAAAGATCATTGAAAGAAACACTTATACTGGAGTTTTAGAAACTACACGGGGTTAACCCAAACATTGATTTCAAGAACTTGGAAGCAACATGCAAACAATTCACAACGTAGAAAGATTTCAATCAATGAAAATTCCTAACCTCAAGGCCCTTCGAGATATGCAAGAAATATTTATTTTATAGCTCAACACACTATTTTCAAAATTATATAATCACAAAGATCCCTCTTAACTGGTAGGCAACCTAAAAGAGAAGAATGGCACAATACACTTTCATTTGCATAGACATTTTTATTTTCTATCATCATCAGACACTCAACCAAGCATCTATAACTAAATGTAAAGCCCTAATGTATACTTGAGTTTCAGTGTCTTGAACACTTACCTGAAGAGATGCCTTAAGAATCCAGAGCGAAGCCTATATCAATACGCCATCACTGATCATCTTCATACCCAGAGGCGACTAATTTTCTCTCAAGAATGTCTCTTCCTCCACGATATTTGGGAACTTTCCAGATTGCCTGTTCTGGCTAGAAGATGAGTCGATACATATTTGTTAATTCCACTGTCTTAGTCATCCAACAAAAGTCGTCCAATTCCACATTTTGTGAGCATTTCAGCCACAACACCTCCTACACTACTAATGCCAATGATGGCAACTGAAACTTCTTGAATCCTTTCAAATTTGTCCACAATACTTCCCCGCTTCCATGCCATTTGTCTACTATATGGATTGTTGTAGTTTTCTTCATAGCTCACATCCTTTATTTTTTTGAGCGTCTCATCGTTGATCCCTTCACTTCCACAGCATCCACCCCTTCCCTTCCTCCTCCATAACCATAACTACCGTTTCTTCACCTTTCCTTTCCACTCCAGATTGCCACAGAGAATTCCCCCCAATTGAGTCGCAGCCGCCAACTACCCATACGCTTAAAACGGAGAACTCTTCCTTTTGTAACGTGTCCCACTACCTTGCCATTATTCTTTCAACCTCTGCATGTTCTACTAATAATATTTTCTTTCGGAGGTTATGGTTTATTGACTATTATTAGTCATTAAGAGAATAGCGTATTTGGTTGAAGGTAGAAGAATAAATTGGTATTTGGTATTTGCAGAAGCTGTATCATAATAAATGATTCCAATAGTAGAATAGTTATTGTGGGTTCTAAAAAAATTATAATATAATTTGACACTTATTCCAAATTAACAAAAGAAATGATCATTATTATTTTTATATTTGTCTAACTTCTTCCTTTGGTTATTTAAAATACTTGAACAATCAATTATTTTCCAAGAAAACTAACTATTTTGATTATCAAAAGAAATAGTATTATTCTATCAATTACTTGGTAAATATTATTCCCAAAGTTAACTAGATGTTCAAAAGGGGTGGTCGTGACATCCCCCATTGACACAAAGGACAAGCACCAAGTGGATGTACTGTGGATAGGTGATGTGGAATTTCTTAGTCAGGTTTGATTTTCTAAGGTGGAGCGATGCAAAAGGGGAATTTGCAAGAGGGGTGCAAATTCGTTCCTATACATTTTGTCCCCACTTTAGCGAGCATGAGTTTCAATGAATGTTTGGTTTAAAGTAGATCAAAGAGTTTAGAAATGTATACCTAAACTGTCAAGGAAGCAAACCATAATCTAGAAAACTAGAAAGTGCGGGGTAGAAAAATAACTCCACAGGTACTCTCTCCTAAGGAGGTTCAAACAAAGGACTCAGTAGATTCTTGAAGCTATAGAGTTGAACAAAGTACACCAAAGGCCTGTAGACCAACAATGGAAAAATCCTGCAAGATGCAAGCGTTTCACAGATCCTTAGACCCACAAAGAAGGCACCCCCAGGTACTCTCTCTTGAAGGAAGCCTAGTGTAGGGGACTCCATAGAGTTAGATTGGAAAGTAGCTTCACAGGCACACCTACAAAGCAACATGTTAATCCGTAGATAAAACATGTTAGAAAACAAAAAGTAGCCATGCAGGAAAGCAAGAAGACAATCATGCAAACAGTCAAAAATTGAAGGAAGAGATTTCAAAGGGTTCACTCAAGAACCCTTCAAAAGAAAAGGGGTCCTCTCAAGGGATGCTTAGTTTTGAAAGTGAGTATATTTTTCACAAATCAATTCACCATCAAGGAATCCTTTTGAAATATATTCACTTCATCAAGGAATTCAAAAGGAAGAAAATACCCCCTCATGAGGGAAAGGTCAAGGCTTCTCCCACAAGAAAATTTTCTCCCTCCTCAGAGGAAAGTTCTCCAAGTTCTTTCTTTGCGAACCCATGCCGAAGGAAACACATTCTGTTAGGGGTCCTTGTTGAGAATGCAATTTTTTGAAAAATGTTTTGAAGGGATTTTCGAGAAAAGATTCATTGGCCACCAAATGCATTTTTTGAAAATTGAAGTGACATGATATCCCCCCTTAGGATGGTGCATGCTAAATACATAGGTATGTGGCATCCTAAGGAGGGAAAAGCAAGAATGAAAAAGTTATGTTGTGGCCCACAAAACATAGTGAGATTTAACCGTGGTAATGTTTTCGCACACACGAGGGACAACACATGAGTACCACAACACTACAAAGCAAGCATGAAAATTTAGAGAACAATGTAAAAAGAGACGATATGTTCATCACAAATAGTGGACACAGGGGCGATCTGATATTTTGAGGTCAGAGGTGCTCATAAACATAGATAAGTATAATAATAGTATATTAATGAACTATCATCGACCCCCTACTATATCAGACCATATGAAGAATGCACGAGAAGACAAAATAAAAATAAAAATAAAAAATTGGGTCAACATGGAAGGGAAGCCTAAATTCCCCCAACACTCTGTATCATCCCCAATTGTCAAAAATCAATACACATAATAGAGAAAGAATGATGTAGCAAATAGAGGAAGTTTTATGACACAAAAAAACTCTTGTATCCAAGCACCTACGAGGGTGACAAGGGTCATCCAAGAACACGTAACACAAGCACATGGGAACAAAAACACACACACACACACAATCTACTCTACAGATAAAGAAGAGGCACCCCCTAGTCCTCATGAACCAAGAGTTCATCGACCTCCCAATCTAGATCATTATACAAGGAAGTCGGATGAGCCTGCAAGGGAAAATTATCAAGGGGGGACCCTCTAACCCCTCGCAACAAGAGCCAAGGAAGGATGACCCTCAAGGTCTCCTCCACTTAGTTCTTGTGGGGTGAAGGTTAGTGATTTCATAAAGATCACTGAAAGGATCGGGACCTCATCCAAAGAATTAAACATGCACTTCAAAAGAGTTCCATGTGTTAATTCAATGAGTGAGGGTGGTGGCACCCGAGATTCACAGTTGGGCTCACCAAGAGACTTAGGAGTAGTGACTAACTCTGGGGATGCCAGAATTTCCTCCTTCATGAGGATGGCACATGCTAATGTAGAACCACCCTTTGAAGAAGGTGAACTCCTCTTTTGACCCCCTTTACTAGCAAGGCCATCCTCCATCTCCCGCTTCATCAGAGGATATGAGATCCCCACAAATGAGGCAGAAGGCATAGACGAGGAGAAGAAAAATACGATAGACACCACTGAGGTATTCAAAATGTCCAAGGGCTTTGAAAATGGTAGGATGTATGGAAGGGACATCTAGAGAGGTGGCTCAACCGAAGGAGCAATAAACACCTACACCTTTTTGAGTGAGGATCATTTACGCCTGCAGTAGGAGCTAGAAGCAACACCAAAGCTAATGGAACTGAAGTAGAGGGGACAACGGAGGAAGATATAGTAGAAGATGCCAGAGTAGAAACTTTTGACTCCCCCTCCTTCCTCTGTAGGGTGGCCTACTCAGTGGCCAAAGCCTTCTTTTTACGCTTGCACTCATGTACAAGGTAGTTCCTGTGATTCTGAGAGCTAGAGGCCAGAGGCTAAGATTGAACAAGGGACTCCTATTCAACCATCAAAGTGTCCATCACAGATATTTCCAGTGAAGGGAGAGACTCCTTGATGGGAATAGGAGGGAAAGGTTGAGAGGACTGAATGACAGCAAGGGGAGTAGCTTTAACGCCTCAACAACGGGGGGCCTCTTCCCATTCACTACCTTGGAGGTAGGAATGGTAGGAGGCCGCAGAGGTTGAGACATAGAGGACTCCCCACGAGGACCCTTCCCCCTACCATACCGAATAGTCCTAGGCACCATGGGTAGAACGAGAAGTTCAAACACTAGACACTTGGGCTTTTGCCAAGTGGGCACCATCAGATTCTCCAGCAAACGTCTAGGAGAAAAATCTGATGATTATGTAGCAGAGCAAGAGGAAGCAACGGGCTAGAGAGTGGAAGAGGAGGAAGAAGAACCTCAAGCAAGCTTCCCTTTCTCCCTTCTCCAAGCCAAGGTGGCATCGTTGTTTGCTTTCAGGAAGGCCCTATGTGAGATGGCATAAGGGGAAGGAGGGTACCTCACTTTAGGCATTAAGCATCTACTCTTGTACTTCACATAGGTTTGGTACAAGAGATCTTTCCTAGGAGGAAGTTGACCAATGGCCGCAAGCCAGAAGTGATCCAGTGAGTAGCCACCATGCGCAATCAATGGCTTATAGCTGACTAATGTTGTGGACTACATGCACTATACCCTCATGGATTAATTTCAAACATGTATGCACTATCGAGCCTGGAACTACGTTCATAGTGACCAACCAAGGGATATCTAGTTTCACCCTGAAGAGTTGAAACCCCAAGATATGTCAAAGAGTAAATTCACTGATTTAGGTCCAACTAAGACAAACAAGGTGATGCAACCAAGGGAAGGTACATAAATCTTGATGTGTGTACAGATAGTACTCTTGGATTCATATACCCATCTCTAAGCAAGAATTTGACCAACATAATCTCCTCAGTAATGACATTCACCCAACACGTTGGGTCAACAAGAACACCTATTACAGTATTCCCATTGATTCGTGTAGGGATGTATAAGGGAGATGGTTCTCTATTATAATTCATTGATAGGTGGACTACGAGGTGAAATTTATGCTAGGGGGACTACTTGCAGGCTACACGGATGGGATGGGTAGATGTACAAAGGAGGCCATCATGTATAATAGATGAAACTTTCATAGAGCCCCTAAGGGTTTTTCAACTAGACAATGACCCAACTAAGGTTTCATTTTGTGATGCCTACAAAACCTTCCAACTATGCCATTAGGGGTCACAAATTAGGTAGCAAGGTGAAACGCCTCACAACACTCACACCCACAATGCTCTTAGGATACAAGGAAAGGGCCTTTCAGCACTACTAAATGGAACCAAAATGGTTCACGTCAAGTTCGCCAAAATACAAGATAGGGGAACCAACCACACCAAGGCTCCAGATCACAAAGAGCCAAGAGTGGAGGGTTGCCCTAACTTACCTCAAGCTAGTTAAGAGTTCTTAGATCAAGGATAGAGAATGAAGAGCACTCTCAAGTGCTTCTATCACTCTACTAATATGAATGTTTGGATGGGGCTAAATGAGCTGATTTTTGGAACCTGAACCGTACCTCAAACAACTCTCTTCCCGAGGACTACAGTGCAGGTCAAGAATGATAGCATGGCATGTTGGCATCTCTCTGGGGTGTTGGCGTCTGTACGGCCAAAAAGTGTGAAAGCATAGTACAAAATACAAAAAATCCTACTAACGATCTATCTAGTAAAGCTTAGCGTACTAAACAAAATGATGAATGACATAATGCAAGGAATAATTGTAAAGATGGTGAAGAAGACAACTAAAATGAAGGTGATGAAAACCAACTCACTGCACTGGTACATTTTGACCAATTATAGCGATGAATAGCTGTCGAAATTCTAATGGGCCGTCATCGAAAAATTGGTCAAAATGTACCAGTGCTAAGAGTCCAATTTTCCAGCAAGCTTCACATGTACACATACCTACACATAGCCAAAAGAGAAAAAATGTTGGGGTTGTATAGGGGTTTTCCATAGTCAAACCCCCACTTTGGTGTTTCCACCTCCACAAATAGCCAAATAGATAAAGAGAAATAGAAACACGATAGAGGAAATATTGGAAAGAGAATATCAAACACTACAAAAAGCACAATTCTACTCTATCAAACCATAATGAAAGAAGGATAGTGAAGTAATACCACCTCCACCCAAAGGAACTCAAGGCTAATGAAGGGAGAATGCAAGACTATGATCTTGGTAAAGCCAACATGGTCGCAGTGGTGATGAAGGAGGTCTCACAAGACACCAAAATCATAGCTTCTATAGTAGTACAACACATCAATGGAGTTGATGGAGCAACCAATTGTTAAGCAATGCTCAAGAGTACAAGCTAGTGTGTAGAATTTCGAAAAGGATGGTATTATATGGTAGAAGATGGATTGAAATTGCTCAAGAGATGAAATGTAAGTGAAACAAATCCATTTGAAGATGAAAAGAGGGAAAAATTTGTTCTCAGGTCGGTTGGTCGACACAGAGGTTTTATGCTTCATCCCCAATGGGGAACATAATGTCCTTGCAGATTCCAGAGTTAGGAATTTTTCAAGGATGATAGTGTGTCGTGTAGACGTCTGCATGTCGCACACACGTCTCCTACAAAAATTCTCCCACCAACACAAAGGACAAGCACTAAGTGGATGTATTGTGGAAAGGTGATTTGGAATTTCTTAGTCGGGTTTGATTTTCAAAGGTGGAGGGATACAAAAGGGGAATTTGCAAGAGGGGTGCAAATTCACTCCTATACAATTATCATGGTGGATTCTCTATTGCATTGAGATGATTTTCTCTGTGTAACATTTCTTCTATATCTTGTTTTCTATTTTGGCAGTGAGCCTTTCTTCTTTAAGGTAGTGAGCTCTTTGAAAATGAACCCTATTAAATTCCTTGTTGATATTACTTATATTGTGAGCTAATCCTCACCATGTTTTTTCCCTTCTTGGGTTTTCCACATAAATCTGGTGTTCTCTTGTGTATGGTGTTAAGTTGTTTTAGCTTCTATTATCTTATTTTTATGCTAAATCATCATAACAGATTTAAGGGTTTAATAAATGACTATGGATCTGAATGTTAATGAGGGTTTTGAAGCTTTAAGGTACAACTGATTCAGCCCCCTCTCAATTTTCTTGTGCATTCAATAATTGATATCATAGCAAGGTTCCTTGGAATAAATCTCAACCACTTAAGGTAGATCTGGGATGGTGCACAAGAAGGAGATCCCTATATTTGATGGAATGGACTATGCATTTTGGAAAACAAGGATGGAAGGTTTTTTGGATTATCTAGGATATGATGTCTAGAAATTAGTTCAAAATTGATATACTATGCCTACATATGGTTTGAGCACTGAAGCTGAACCCAAAGCCTATGAAAGCAATAGTAAAGAAAGGTATGCTCTCTTGAGTAGTCTTACAAATTCTAAATTAGTGAAAGTTATGAATCTAAAAATTGGTAAAGAAATTTGGAAAAAGTTAGAAATTATTTATGAAGGAGATGATATACAGTCAAACAAGCTAAGATGTAGAATTTAAAGATCACATTTGAGAACTTGCATATGTCTGGAGATGAAAACATCACAAGCTATATGTAAAGGGTAGATGAAGTGGTTAGCTCCATCAGAGGTCTTGGTGGAAAATTCAAAGAACCAAAAGTGGTAAAGAAAATTCTTAGAACCCTTCCTAAAGCTTACAATCATAAAGTTGTTGCTATTGAGGAATCTCAAAATCTAGAGCATTATACTAGAGATCAATTGTATGGTTCTATAACTACATTTGAAATGAGAGAATTTGGTACAAATAGTGGTGAAAAAGTTGAGACTACTTTCAAGGCTAGAAAATTAGAGAAGAATGAAGAATCGGATCAGGAGAATCTTGATTCAATGTGGAAGGTAACTTTGTGAGAAGGATGAAAAAGGGTACTAGTAAGTACAAAGGTAAGTTTCATTTCAAATTTTTTAGTTGTGGAAGGATAGGTCACTATGCTTCATGATGTCCAAACAAAGTTGTGAATGACAAAAGCAAGGAGAACAAAGGTAAGATGATTAAGAAATGCTATTATGTTAGGGAAGATGCAACTATTTTTGATAATGAATATGATTATGGAGATGATGATGAATGTTTGTTAATGGCTTTAAAAGTTGAATCTGTTTCTGCTAACTCTGAAAGATGTTTGAAGGAATGCCCCTTTGGAGAGAAAGGTTAAGACTGAAGGTACTTTGGTATCTACTTCATGGTAGACAGGATAAGAACTATTGGATCATTGACAGTGGATTCTCTAATCATGACCAGAGACAAGAGTAAGTTTTCTATACTTGAAAAGTATGATCTGAAGGACTTGTTAGATTTTGTGAGGATTCTAGTGCTAAGATATGTGGAATGGGTTCAATCAATTTTGATGGCAAGCATAATACTGATGATGTTTACTATGTCAAATGTTTAAAGCATAACCTCTTGAGTGTTGGAAAAATGTGTAGCAAAGGGTACAACCTTATGTTTCAAGATGATGGAAGTGAGATCAAAAAGGGGTGTGAAACTTTGATTGCTACTGAAAGAATGATAGATGACAATGTTTATCAGCTCAATGGAGTTGATGGTCACTATTTTATAACTTAGATTAATGAAAGATAGCTAGAATAGAAGGATGTGTCACATTCATTTTCATAATCTAGTAAGAATCAGTTTAGTTCAAGCAGTGAGAAATTTTCCAAAAATTACAAAGCCTATCAACGTTGTATGCAAGGATAGTTAGATTGGAAAGAAAATAAGAAGTTTCAAAGGAAAAGAACAATCTTCTACCGGATTGTTGGAATTGGTGCATATAGATCTTTGTGGTCCTACAAGAATAAGAAGTCTTCAAGGTGACAGGTATTTCATGATTTTTACTGATGATTATTTTATAATGACATGGGTTACTTCTCTTAAATAAAAATTTAAAGTCCTAGATAGTTCAAAGCATTTAAACACTAGTACAAAAATAGCAATAAATGACTAAAAAAACTACTAAAAATTGGTCACATAAACATTAGTTTGGTTACGTGACCATTAGTAGTTTATTGTCAATCATTTATAATGCAACCCAATCTATGACTAAACCATTTTTAGTCATTTATTGGTTGTTTTGATTGATCAATTTGGTAGTATATTTAATTGTTAATCTAGTCATTGATTGTTGCTAACTAGTCATTTATTTAGTCATGGTAGTCATTTATTTAGTCATGGTATTTTTTTGTTTATTCATGATAGTCATTTATTTAATCATGGTATTCATTTAATTAGTCATTGTAGTCATTTATTTTAGTTATGGTAGTCATTTATTTAGTCATTATAGTCATTTATATTAGTCATGGTAGTCATTTATTTAGTCATTGTTTAGTCATTTATTTGGGTGAATCATTGTTTCAAGTTACAAATAAAATCTAACTTAATTAATCCTCAAAAATTTATGCATATAAACTTCAAGTATCATAGATATTCAAATGGTGAGAGAAGCACCATGAAATGAAGACTAAAATGCTTGAACAAATATGTTGATCACAAATAGATCACAAATTAAGAAGAGCCACAACACAGTATTTATGAGTCTAAAAATTTACTTTATTAAGCCTCATTGGCAAATCAAAACCTCAATGGTTACAGCCTCATTGACAAGTCAAAACATATCAATGAATTTATTTTCTTGAAAGTTTCATTTGGATTTGAAACTCAAAAACCAAATGAAACTCAAGAACATTTACAACAATTATACTTTACAGATCTTTACAAATCGAAGCTTTTATTTTCCATATATTCATACACCAGAAGTCTTTCTGGGCCTTGAGAAAAACTGAACATTTGAGATGAGCTTCACTTAAATTTTGAATTGAAGTTAATGCATGGCTAAGCTGAGGATGGGCTAATGATATTTTTTTCACTGCCACTATTTTTCCACATTTCAACATGCCCTGCAACCAAACAAATCATCAAAAAATGGACCCTTTATATATGTAAATCTGTAGTCACAAAATAAATGTGACATTTCAAATAATAAATTATCAGACTCTCCCACAAAATTTAACTTCATTCTTGCAAGTGGGTATGTGTAGGATCATGGGGGTCCAAACTAGGCCTCTAAGTGGCGATGAAAATTTAGAAAATCAGAGTTAGGCAACTTGACATAAAAATTTGAATAGGTTATTAACATAATTTGAAAAATATGTAAGAACAAAAGTTGTAGAAAATTGAATGTAGTTTCTAGGCTACTCGTCCTTTTTTGAAAAAAAGTAAAAAAAAATTGAGAAAATTTGAAATTTCAATGCAGTAGTACTAAATTTTTAGGAAAAAGATAAGAAGTAGGTGTGTGTCTAACCACCCTAAGTATAAGAAAAACATAATATTTATTTCTAAATTTTTAAATATAAGTAGAGGACACATGTCCGGATGTGCCTGATTTTTTTTTTTTTTAAATTCCACGTAAATAATTAGTTATAATTTTTTTTACTAGAACTTTTCATAATTATTAAAACGTTTGTTTCTGACCACCATAACTTGGTCAAAAAATTATGAAATTCAATTATTTTTTTATCCTATAGTATACGAAGCATAGAATGTGGTGCATCTTGTAGATTTGAAAAATGTTAAGTAATTTGAAAGTTATAGAAGTTTTTCAATCAACTTATCAATCAAGACTTTAGACGTAATGTAGTTAGAAAATCAATAATAATTATTTATTTAATTCAAAAAAAGACAAAATTTATATTGGTGGAAAGCTGACAATTATTTCAATAAACCTTTTTCGTTTGATGAAATTCAAGTAAAAAAAATGTCGTCAGCCACAAGGGTGAACTTCAGAAAACTAAACAAATTTTCAAAAACACATTTTTTGGGTTGACTTTCCAGGTCAGGAAATCCCAAACCAAATCTCGAATAGATATCTGTTTTGGAAAGTGGGAAACCATTTTTTTGAAAAACAAAACGGATATCCGTTTTGAAGACCTAAAAAATGCTCTTTAGTAAAATGGGAATAACTTTTGCGTTTCTTATCAAAATTTCAACTTTTTACAAGAGTTAGAAAGGTGATTGAGAGCTCTATACAATGGACTAGGTGGTATTTCTATATTGTATACAATAAAATAATTATAATCATTTGAACTTCCTATTTCATTTTTGAAATATAAAATGCTCACTGCTTTCACATGTAGTCTTTTTTTCATGATTTTTTTGTAACACTCATCTCAAAATACTTGAAACATTAGAAAAATTAATGAATAATAAAATATTTATATTTTTTGTAGCAAGGATATGAAAAAATCTACATAAATCACCATATCTCTCTATCCCTTTCTCTACCTCTCTATATATCACTATGTCTCCCCTTAAGCTCTAGACATATCTCTCCCTCCTTTCTCTCTTTGTCCCACTTTATAACCTATCTTTCTACCTCTATCTCCACCATTTCTCTCTCTCTACCTCTCTCTCTCTCTCTTAAGTCCCTCTCACTCCCTCTCCCTCTCTCTCTCTCTCCCTCTCCATCTCACTCTCACTCTCCATCTCTCTCTATCTCTCCCTCCCTTTGAAATCTC